>DWQW01005353.1:0-17986 GCA_018249695.1 Heliconius erato demophoon
TGGAATATTTTTAGGTATTCAATTTCACATTTTTCTCTTACAGCAAAGCTTTACACGTTTCCCTAATTAAAAATTACATTATAATTTACATGGAGACCGCATTTATTTCATAACATTTTTAGCAGCGGTAATCTGCTTCTGCCATAATAAATTTTACTTTATAATATTAATTTTAAGAGTACACTAGTAGGTACTTTAAAATCCTGTTTTTATCTACAATTTTTTTATGATATTTTATTATCTGTTTAGTGCAAAGAAGGCATAGAGATTTTTTTGCATTTTATTTGAAAAAAAAAAACTAATTGTAAGGCACTCTGCTCTATTGTCTAAAAAATTTGAGAATTCTTGAACAAATATATATATATATCAAAGTCTTATATAATGTTAAAAATCTGTTGTTTCCATACATGTATTTTATAAAGAATAAAACAATATTGCATAAAACTAATGTATTTAGTGAAAGCCCCTTAAACTTCTAGGTAATAAATGGAAATGGGACTCTCTGAACTTATAGAAGGTGAAATTAAAAAGAGTTGGAGCCGTCACATCGTAAAGGGTCTAATCGTCAAAGTTGCGAAGTACCGATTTCTGCGAGTCACTTCCAAAATGGATAGCTTAAATAAGATCGTTTAAATGTTTCGATCACGTAGTACTCTACGTGGGAAATAGTCGCTTAAAACACATTTAGATATAAATTTTATAAGCATTCTCATTCTCTACGTCGTACTGGACAACTTATAACATCGTCGTATTTTGTATATTTATATTTTTTAGCTTTACATCGTATACAGTATACTGTATACGGGTTCCTTCTGCATATCTTGCTTTATATAGCAGGATATGCAGAAGGAACCCGGGAACCTTATTTTAAGACACTCTGTTACCATTAAAATTATATATAATTGCACTTAAAAAAATCAGATGTGAAGAAAAACACTATTTAAAAATAAATAAATTAGTACACAAAAGTACACAGATACATAAGAATAAAAGCTTGACTATGTTTATAATGACTTAAAATATTTCTAACATATAATATTTATGGAATTAAATGTTGTTTTTGCTCACTCGGGAAGCTTATGTTTATTAATACGTTATGTTAAGTTATTTTCTCACCGAGTCTCCTTAACAGAATCTCCCTTCCAAATTGGTAGTAGCTTATTGGACTGACAGTACTGACATTGTTACTTAATGATTCAAAATTCAAAAGTACTTGTTATAGCCTTAATTAAAAAAGAGGCCAGTCGTAGCGCAGGGGCACAATGTGTGACTGTAAAACCGACTGGTTGTGGGTTCGATCCCCACTCGAGGAGATGAAATATTTACTTAAATTTATATTTCCATTTCTTCGCTCTGGTGTCGACAAGTGCGGCGTTGAGTTCTACCACTCAACACGCAATGCTTACAGAATTCGGCAGAAAGTGAGGAACGGAGTGTCCTAACACTAGGTCCTCTGCCTACCCTGCTATATGCGGGATACAGCGTGAAGCTGATTTCATTTGAATATTTTTTTAATAAATAGAGTATTTATTATTCAAGTTATCGAAACAAAAAGAAATACATACTCGTAATTCATAGAACATAATATGTAAATGAACCCAATATATGAACGTATGTATATGTAAACCTTTCATCAATATTTACAATACACCGCGCGCGGACTTTTGTTTGTTCAGATTTATTTATTTAAAATCGTAACCATCTGACGCAGTGACGTCTTTTAGTTCCGTATATTGTGTAAGTTGAACATTCGATTTTTTTTAAATATTCTATTTAAATTGTTATAAGGAATTTATTATAAGGAATGATAATTTGAATTTTTTATACACAGTTCCAGCATTTATTTGAAGGAATATAAATATTGTCTTCCTATTTTTCACTTATTAATGCAATATAAATGTATATCTTCTTAAAGAATTCTTTTGAAATTGATTTAAAATTAAGGCAAATGTATGTGGAACAGAGCGTGTTAACGGTACCCTCAGCCTACCCTGGTATATGCGGGTTACAGCGTGAAGCGGTCAATTTTTCTTAATTAAAAAAATCTTGAGGCCGGTCGTGGCGCAGCGGCACGAGGTGTGACTGCAAAACCGACTGGTTGTGGGTTCGATCCCCACTCGAGGAGATGAAATATTTACTTAAATTTATATTTCCATTTTCTTCGCTCTTGTGTCGAGGCTAAGCGCGGCGTTGAGTTCTGCCACTCAACACGCAATGCCTCCAGAATTCGGCAGAAAGTGGGGAACGGAGTGTCTTAACACTAGGTTCCCTCTGCCTACCCTGCTGTGTGCGGGATATAGCGTGAAGCTAATTTATTTTTAATTTTTTTTTAAAAAATCTTCCTTACATCGTATCGTCTTAAACTGCCTTAGCTTTTATGAAGCAACAATAAGGCAGCTAGGATTAGCTCGCATTGTACTGTAACACTTAATACCCGTTCAGGATCCCGGTAATTTCGGCAGCGTGATTTTACAAGAAACGACTGTCAAAGTACTATGAGGTATATTAATGACATTTCTGTCGAGTGAAATTGTGAAAGCTACGTGTTTTTGTATGTTGAGTTTGCTTTTGGTAAAATTTAAGAGTGGCTTATTACCATATTTAATATACTATTATAATAATTATAGAGTAGCATAGGTGCACGAGAGTGTGACTCCCCTAAACGCCCCGAGTTATGGGTTCAATTCACACCCGAGGAAACGATTAACGTTTTGATTTCTTCGCTTTAGTGTCAAGGCAAAGGGTGGCGTTGACTTCTGCCACTCAACACAATGCCTCCGAAGGCGGAAGTAGCGGAAGTGTCTTAATGGGAACGGCGTGTCTTAACACTAGGTTTCCAGGTTCCTCCTGCCTACCCTGCTATCTATGGGGTGTGTGACTATAAACGTGAGTTGTGGGTTTGAAATTCGCTTATTAGCAATCCAAATCTATTCAAAACGAAAATTCCTTCAAAAATATACAACAGTCTATATAAAACTATGTAGCTTACTAAGCAAATAAAGTGAGTAACAAAATATTATGAAGCATATGCGACAAAACGTGCCAACAATATATTGTTTTAGAGTCAGCAAATTTAAGCCTGAAAAGTAAATTATTTAGCTTTCAAATGTGAGTATTAAACCGAGGCATTCCCTTTATTACAAGAACATATTCCTGGCTTCGTTTTTACACGAACTAATTAGTGTATGTATGTGTTAGGACTTCATTTGGTAATGCTATTACGCTATATTAATATATTGAGGCCAGTCGTGGCGCAGCGGCGCGAAATGTGACTGTAAAATCGACTGGTTGTGGGTTCGATCCCCACTCTAGGAAATGAAATATTTACTTAAATTTATATTTCTATTTCTTCGCTCTGGTGTCGAGGCTAAGCGTGGCGTTGAGTTCTGCCACTCAGCACACAATGCCTCCGAAGGCGGAAGTGGCGGAAGTGTCTTAATACTGGGTTCCCTCTGCTTACCCTGCTGTGTGCAGGATGCTGATTTTTCTTTCACCTGCGACTTTGTCCGCGTGGTCAAATGGAAATAGCTGAAGGTTGTGTATGAAGCATGATACATTGATAAACAAATATCTCTGAATTAAGTCTGCTCGTAGATAAATTGACTATACCAAACCAAAACATTTTTTGAATCGAATAAATAGTTCCTGAGAATAGCGCTGTCAACCAAACACACTTATATCGAGGTAGGAAGCAAGAAGACATTCCGTTTTCCATTTTCCACCACAATTCCTGAATATTGCATTTTGATTGTGGGACTCAATGCCACGTTTTCTTAAACTTTATATTTTATATTATTTATATTATTCTTGTACAAGAAAATATAACTAATTCATGTGGAACCTTTTATGATGAACTGAGTTATACCCACCCTACCCTAACCCATACTTGATCGCATCCCACGGCTTTCAAGTCTTATCAAATCATCCCCACATCGTGTTAACAATGACAAGTATGTCAGTTCAAGTATTCCACAGCCGTATATATATGGCAAATAATTTTCTATCCTAAGCAAACAGTTTAGTAGATTCTAGGGTACTTTCGCATGGATGAAGGAATAACGAATGAGCTTCCAAATGCGGCGCGATTGGACCGCCGTAATGGGAAAACGCATTAGGGTTCAAATGTTTCTATTGTAATTGAAGCTTATTTGAAAATGATCTGAAATTACGCTAGATTATATTTAGATGGATATCTATTTACTTCTTTATATAAATGGATGTGAAAACTAGTATAGAGGTTTAGTTAGTAGAAAGCGGTATATTTGGTTTGTGATTATGCTTCATGCAAATTACATTATTATATAATTGATTCCTCTGAGTAGGACTAGATGCCACAACGTGAAAGGAATTTGGTTCACTTCAACCCCAAGAAGATTCAAGTTTGCGCGTTAACCACTAAAAACCACATTTGTCGACGCAATGATCTGTGAAAGGCTGGACACATTGACTTTGCGTAGAGATGTCTCCTCGTTGTGCGTTCTCTACCGCATCAGGTGACCCATACGCTCGTGTGCCATAAAAAAATCATACCAGTTATAAAAGAACTATTATTATGAACAAACAAATTATGTTTGTATGTGTCTATGAAAACGCGACTGGTCGTGGGTTCAATCCCGACTCTATGAAATATGATATTTACATAAATGTATATTTCCATTTCTTCTCTCTGGTGTCGAGGCTTGCCTTGTATGCTTGTTGAGTTGGGGGAACTCAACAAGCAATGCCTCCAGCATTCGGCGGAATATGGGAAACAGCGTGTCTTAACACTAGGCTCCATGTGCCCACCCTGCTGTGTGCGGGATAGCAGTGACAGCGTGAAGCTAATTGATTTTTATTTTATTTTACTTATATACAGTACATAACAAATAGTACTAGATTTAAGCATAGATACATACATATGTCAAAAAGTTCGTTATCCCACTGTGCGACGCGAGTCCGCTGTGCCGTGCCAAGATAGTACAAACAAATATGACTTGTTAACTTGTAAAATATATCCTAACATTGTTTTATCATAAATCTGGAGTCAGTCTGGTGGACAAGTTTCAAGAAATTATACATTTTTTCTAATCCAATTCATGTGTATTATGGTGAAAATTTACATTGTGAAATATATACCGACAACTTGACAAATTAGGGTTTATACATATTCAGAGGAAAAATTATATATTTATATATAATGTATATTTCTTTCCTTAGGTAACACAAGATACTTCGTTTAATTCCGCACACAACAACTCAAATTGGTCGCAATTGACAATTGAAATTAAGGAAGGACTTCTCCTTATCTATCTTTGAAGTAATTATAAAAAACAAAGCTTCTTAACAACAAATTGGCAGCGTTAAATTACGTCACACGATTTATTATCCCCTAATATGTATAGAGTTTCCAAAATAAAGTAATCTATGCCTATAATAATTTAATATGAACGTCTGACAATATGCTAATGGTTGTGGGTGTGATTCTTACTCAAAGGAATGAATTATTTTCATTTTTCCAATTAACAAGACAAAATGCACCGTTGATTTTTGCTACTCAATATCCAATGTCTCGAAAATTTGTCGTAAATCAGGGAACGGAGCGGCTTATCACTAGGTGCCCGTCTACCCCGCTATTTGGGTAATAGGGTTGGGGTTCCAATACTATAGTAGTTTAGAAACTTGTCAAACTGTATGGAGACAGCTATCCAAATACAAATTGAACAACCAAGCTGACATCCTTGCTTATCACCAGGGCGGCATGCCTGGTCCTATTATTTTAAGGCCTGCAGAAAGGGTCCACTCACATTGTACCGGGGTAGTAACTCCTACGATTTGACTTTTATATAATTTTAGAA
This sequence comes from Heliconius erato demophoon, assembly GCA_018249695.1. Taxonomy (NCBI): domain Eukaryota; kingdom Metazoa; phylum Arthropoda; class Insecta; order Lepidoptera; family Nymphalidae; genus Heliconius; species Heliconius erato. The sequence goes on from DWQW01005353.1 coordinate 5,835, forward strand.
ACTTCTTACATCATTTTCTCATGATTTTATCTTCATTGTCATTTTGCAAAAATGAAAAAAAGTGATTTATTTTGTACTCATTACGAAATATTTCGTACGAAATGAGCGAAATCTTTTTTTTTATACTCAAATCAAGGATTCATTTAAAAAAATGCCCGTTGAGTCCCACCATGCAATGCCTTCAATAAAGATCCGAAGTCATAACTGACCATTAAATATTTTCTAAACAAACGCCAGCAGAAGAAAGATAAAAAAGTAACGAAGTAATAAAAAACAGTAAATTTAATTTGCGTATCTCATTTAGAGCGTCTTATTTCCGCTTTAAAATTAAAGCCACTTTTCTTAGAAGAAATAAAACATCTGGAGCTCGTTAAGCATTTTAATGAGATAATCACGTTGTGTGCGAATATTTGCGACTAATTTTGAGAATTTGTCTAATACAGAAACACAATTAATATTCTGAATATAAACAAAAGAACCCACTACTTTACATAATATCATGATGCCGTGTGATCCCGGCCTAGAATAGGATCATCCTGGTACTGGTGGTGTCGTAAGAGGCGACTAAAGTACGTGTGGTAGAGTCACGTCGCCAGCAATGGAAACACGCATGGGCAGACTCGACCGGATCATTACCACCCCACCAGCGTTAAGTAGTGGCTTTATGCCACTGCGTTTCGCATCAGGTAATGCCGTGCTCCGGCGTCCAACCCACCTTACAGGCAGGCAACGCACCTGTAGCTCCTCTGGTGTTGCACGGGGTCGTGGGCGGCGGTGATCACTTACCATCAGGTGACCCGAACGCTCGTTTGCCTTGTCCTTTTCCATAAAAAAATATATCAAAAACGGTTAAAGTGTACATGACAATATTCAAAGTTCGTTTTATTTATCATAAGAAAAGGCAAGCAGCATGTCTTTTCTTGCCGGTTTTTTTTCATAGCACATAGCCAAAAGAAAAATGACATAAAGGCACTCCATTCCTCATACTATGTTCTTTGGGTTCTTTAAGCTAGTAAAGTAAAGCTGTCTTTTTTAGGTTTCTGTACCTCAAAAGGTAAAAACGGAACTCTGATATGATCACATCCAAGTCTTTGTCAAAACCATTTATCTTGAGATTGCGTGGAGGTATCAAGTTGAAATTAATATCAATATCTAGGTTTACCGTCACCTGGGGCACAGAAAAAATCATGCTTCCAAGTCAAAAAGAATAAAATGACAATCAGTGGCTTGTAGGCAATGGCCGTTATTGGAATTAACCTCGTGTGAAGTATTGTTGTTGGGTGATATATATCACTTATTGCAATTACGTATAATCTCTTTCCGAATAATTTAGAAACATACAGACGATATGTGTTTTTGAAAACGTTAACCGCTTCCGATTTCTAACTTTTTAAATTATATATTTTTTCAAAAGTAATGAACAGAATTCGATTTTTATGGTTTTGTACTTTTTAAGGAAAAAGTAAACCTTTATAAGATCACTTTGTTGTCCGTCAGTCCGTCTGTCTGTTTGTTAAGAGCTTTTATCACAGGAACGCTTGGAGATATCGAGTTGAAATTTGTAGTGTTTCTACAATTACTCTAAAAAAAAGATGTGGCTATTTATATTGCAAAAAACGCATATTTTAACACTGTAACGGGAATCAAAATGAATAATACTTCTGGTAACCCTAGAATCCTGAAGTTTGTCAGTTAGCATCTACAGGCAGAACTAGTTCAGGAAAAAATCTGAAAACTACTCGTTTCAGGTTAATGAAACGGCTTGATGTGCACATTCTAATAGATATTTTATTCATTTTTTATGAAGCACTAATTGTACGGATTCCCCCAGCGGGCGAGCCTTTCGGAGCGGCGAGGTTGTCTGGGTTTTTTTTATTAGTTTATTTTTAACATTTTTAAAGTATTATTCCACACTTAGGAAAGATAAATACTTATTAAGAAAACGAATAAAACATTCAAATCCCGCTACGCAGAGGGAACCCAGTGTAACACACTCCGTTCCCCACTTTCTGCCGAATTCTGGTGGCATAGCGTGTTAAGTGGCAAAACTCAACGCCGCACTTAACCTCGACACCAGAGCGAAGAAATGGAAATATACATTTAAGTAAATATTTCATCTCCTCGAGTGGGGATCGAACCCACAACCAGTCGGTTTTACTGGCCTTAATCTTCATAATTTGTAGTTTCATTACTAAAGTATAATTACATTTTAAATGGATTGAGGTGAACAGAAATAGCATGAATTTTAAAATAAAACCATTGTTTTTTTTAACAAATTGATCAAAAGAGCTACACGGTGAGTGATTTACTATTTACTACATACTCGTACATACGTTTTCATTGTTGTGACAAATATTTATATTTTGAAGTCAAAAATAAATTCTGCTCTGAAAAAATAAAACTTAACATTTGTGATAATTTATCTCTATATGTTTTCTTTTTTATTACCCGACTGTTGCGAAGCCCAAAAGGAGAGTTATGTTTTAAGCGCGTATGTATGTACATATACAATATACGTATATTCGTTTTTATGTTCCCTTGTAACTGATAAACCAGTGAACTGATTTTGATAAATAAGTCGCTTTTAGTCACTTGCACCATCAAGACAGAGTGCGAGTGTTATTAGATTTGTTAATTTAGTTTATTGTTTTGTTTACATTATTTATTTGTTTTGTTTTGTTTCGACAAATACTTATTTAGAAACCGACAAGGCGCTTTGACCACTAAGCCATACGTTCTCATCAAGCTGCGTCGAAATTTATACGCTTGTTACAACTTATTTATGTTGTTAGCATCTCTGTTTTCCAGGTGAAGGTTTCCAGAAGGTGCGGGTTTGAGTCCCGCTCCGTTCAATTTTTTATAAATTTTCTAAATAAGTATTTTTCTTTCCTAAGTGCGGATTAACACTTTAAAAACGTTAAAAATATTTAATAAATAGTATTTTCTCTGCCAGACGATAGATTATTCTTAGTAATTATCTTTGGGTACCGGAAATTTTTAAAAATCTCCCTACAGGCTTAGTATTTACTTTACTTCAAAAGATATGGAAGCTTGATGGACAGACGACAAGATGTAGAAGATCTAAGAAACAGGGTGTTATCTCCGAAATATTATAAGTTAATTTCATTTCTCCCTCCTCAGACATATTTTTGGCAGCATTGAACAAAAAGATTGCAAAATAAAATCGACTCGGCAAAGTCAGTAAAGGCTTTGTATCTTCGAGCGCTCGTGATTTCGTGCCAAAAAATATTTAACGATTAGTCTATAATCCTTGTTTTTTGGTATAAAATATATGTCACGATTTACTGTTCAAAGAACGACGACGATTACGATTATATCGTTGCTTCACGCAGCTTCACGCTGTATCCCGCATACAGCAGGGTTGGCAGAGGGAACCTAGTATTAGGGCACTCCGTTGTCTATTTTTCGCCGAATTTAGGAAGCATTGTGTGTTGAGAGGAGAGGAATTCAAGACCGAATATATTCATTGCACTATGGTATAATATATTCATTGGTATAAGATATTCATTGCACTATGGTATAATATATATTTTTTTAATTCGCTCTGTATCCAGCATTTATTAGGGTAGGCAGAGGGAACCTTCCGTTAAGACTCTTCGTACCCCACTACACAAACAGTGTGTAATGTAAAAGTTTATAAATAATATCTACTACATTCCTTTTTATTTACTTTGGGTTTACTTTATTGAGTATTTCTTTGTAAAAAATCATAATATAAATAGATGGATGCGAATACTTTTAGTATAATAACTCCTTGGATAATACATTAGTGATATCAATATATTCCATTTATATAAAATACTTTTAAGGATGATGAGGCCGTCGTGGCGCGGGGGCACAAGGGTATCATTGTAACGCGACAGTTGTTGGTTCGTTACACGCTCGAGGAAATTAAATATTTAATATTTCCATTTCCTTGCTTTGCTCTGAGACGGCAAATCGCGGCGTTGAGTTTCGCAATTAAATAAAGATCGGCGGACAGTGGGAAACGAAAGTGTTAACACAACGAAAGTGTCGTAATATACTCGTATATCCCTGGTTACTTGTGCCTACGCTGCTATGCATGAAGATAAAAAAATAATAAGAAAAATAATATTTATCAGGAATCCATATATTACATTGTATTTTTCACTTGCGAGCCAATTGCCAGATGTTGGGTTGAGTGGCGGAATTAAACGCCGTGGTTGTTGCCGTGGAGAAAAACATGGTAACTAACATACCTAGGTAAATATGAATAATTCCCCGATGTTCTTTGTAAACGTAATATTGCGTGTACTCGTACAGTCAAATATATCCAAACTATGTCAAGAATTATATATCTTTATAATATCTCATACAAAACACTCCTACATTACCGACTCGCGGTTTCGAACAAAAAATGGATATTACATTCATGTCATTGTAGTTTACGAATCCGATATATTTTCTTTTTCGTTTCAATTCTTTTTGATATATTAATAACTTTACCTAAGTGTATTATTTCGACGAAAACTGAATATATGTGTATGAGAGCAGTAAATTAAAAGAAAATAAGTTGTGTGCGTGTGGCCCTCGTGGCGCAACGGCATAGCATCCGACTGTTAAAGCGACGGTTATGACTTCGACTCCCTATCGAGAGAATAAATTATTTTCATTTAAATTAAATTAAATCAAATTAAATCACCTTCACGCTGTATCCCGCACACAGCAGGGTAGGCAGAGGGAACCTAGAGTTAAGACACTCCGTTCCCCACTTTCTGCCGAATTCTGGAGGCATTGCGTGTTGAGTGGCAGAACTCAACGCCGCGCTTAACCTCACCAGACACCAGAGGGAAGAAATGGAAATATAAATTTCAGTAAATATTTCATCTCCTCGAGTGGGGATCGAACCCACAACCAGTCAGTTTTACAGTCACACCTCGTGCCTCTGCGCCACGACTGGCCTCATTTTCATTTAAAATTGAAAATAATTCGTAAGACAAATTATGACGTTGAGTTGTATCACTTCAAATACAACGTCTCGCAAGATAAGTGTACAAAAGTTGAAAATGTGTGAGAAAATAGAGAAACTGGTTGTGTTAACAGTAGGTTCTCCAAACAAACATACTCTCCACCTCTTGTCTAAACAAGAAATATTTTATGTACCAATTCTCCAACAACTGCGTTCATTTTCATCATATCTTCGCAATATTGCTTATAATTAGATTTTTTTTTATCCACCCCAATTAATTACCATGAAAAATTCCCTGAGGGTAAAAAATAATAAAATACACAGCAATTTTTCAATCAAGAGGTTCCCACAACCGCAAACAGAACCGTTATTTTATTTAATCAGTTGAATCGAGTTATAATTTTATTATGCCAGCACAATAATATTAATATTCAATCAGTCTTCATTCGCTTTACCACTGTAAGGGAATTAATGAAGTTACTTTACATTAATTAAAAGGAAGATAATGAAATGATGCGAACGTTTGGAAGATTCTTTTGATTAAATTACGTTTCCATTGGTTGGATCAAAAAAAAACAGCTTTACCAACTTTGTGTTAAGACACTCCGTTTCCCATTTTCGGCCGAATTTTCGAAGCATTGCATGTGGAGTGAGTACTTAAAAGATATCTCTGCCTGTCTGTCATATTTTGTTAGTATTCAAAAAACCAGAGTTAGATTTATGCATCTAGAGTAAAATTTCGTTCAAATTACAAACTTTATGTCAACGGGAAGTTGATAAATTCAAATGGCATATTGAGTGCATATTTTGCTGGTAAGGATTTTTTCTATAAAAATCGATAGATATTTCATATCTATAGACCACCCTTCATCACCTTTCTGCTTGCTAGGATTTTAGATTTAATTATTTAATATTAACTTTAGCTTGGCAAACGGACAACAAAGTGATCCTACAAGGATTTCTCTTTTTTTTTGAAGTATGGAACCCTAAAAAAGATATTGCTTAAGAAATAAAAATTGATAATTATAAAATAACATACACTCAATATTGGGCGGAAAGTCGGCAACGGAGTGTCTTGATGCAAAGCTTCTCTCTGAATAACTTGCTATATGTTTATATAGTGTGATTTTATTTATTTTAATTTAAAAATTTCTTATCATAACTGAAGAAACTATACAAATAAATATTATTTATCTAATAAAATAAATATTATCTCAAATAATTTTATAACGTTATTAAAAGGAATTTTCTAACGCTGACTCAGGCGAAAATAATCCACGAATTTCACGGAAAGCCCAATTATGTTGACTTCGCTTTTTCTAACGAGACAAAATACAAGTAACGAGGAACAAAATGGATGAGGATCTGCTTCGCTAAGACTGTAGAGCTAGATGGTAAAGAATATTTCAAAAAAGCAAAATATTTTTATACATAATGTTTGGTAAAAAATGTACAAAACTTTTAAAGATAGTGTTCAGAGAAAAAATGTTATAAATAAGTTCAAAGCTTAGATTATTTAGAAGAAATATATTTTATTATAAAAGTTTATTAACTTTAACTTTTAAATTAAAAAAAAACAGTTATACATTAGCATACCTTTACGGGAACAATAATATTATTGAAATTAAGCTCATTATTCTTCGAGAGAAATTTTTAAAACTTTCCAAAATAGCAAAAGTAGTAGTAATTAATTTGCTTAGTGCTTAATATTATTTGGAGTATCATTAATATAAAATTATAGAAATCAATACTAATTCTTCATTCTTAAAAGAAAAAGTTAATAGATTGTATTAAAAGAAATCGTTTCTGACATACCTGTAACAATTTTTTTTTTTATTTTCAAACATTTTTAAAGTGTTATTCCACACTTAGGAAAGAGAAATATTTACTTAGAAAACGAATAAAAATTTGAACGATTTGGACTCAAACCCGCGCCTCCTGGAAACCGGGAAACCTGGTCGGTTTCCAGGAGGCGCGGGTTCGAGTCCCGCTACGTTCAAATTTTTGTACGTTTTCTTAATAAGTATTTTTGTTTTAAATGAAACCATATAAAAATAATGACTGACCTGAAGAAGAAGACACACTGACAGCTTAGTGCGCTCTTAATGTACTCAGCGCTATTGCAAAACATTAAGTATTCTATCTTAAAAGACGACCCTCATTATCTTTACTTAGCTTGTTAAAATATTAATAGTTCGAAACGAGACGATGAGATAAGACAGCGATTTCGGTATTCTTTTTGTGAATGAAAAAGAATTTGTATACTTATGTATAAGCCTCGAGTGTTGATTAGAGATATTTTAAATTATTTTTTTAAGATTTACCTTTATTCCGCGAAACAAGGTGGAGAAAACTTAGTGTCTAGACATTTCGATCTATACTTTCCGAGTACGTCCTGGTCATTGGGTGTTGACTAAGCCGAATTTAATGGTTCGCTTTATCGTGGTCACTTGGCACAAAGAAAATATTGAATTCTCCAGATTTGGCATTGATTGTCACAATTACACGCCGCTACGATATTTTTATTAATTTATTTTTAGCTTAACGCTATATCCCGCAAATGGTAGGCAGAGGGAACATGGAAACCCAGTGCTAAGACACTCTGTTCCACATTTTCTGCCGAATTCTTCAGGCATAGCCTATTAAGTTTCAGACCTCAAAGCCACGTTTCGCCTCGTTACCAGAGCGAGAAAATGAAGATATTACATAATTATTTTATTTTCGTAGTGTTTAGAGTCGCACGTTTGTTTTCCTGCGCCACGACGGCTTCAATTAAAATATCTATTTCAGAAAATATTTTTTTTATAAGAAAGTTTTTTGAAAAAAAGTAATGATTACTACAAAGTATAATTTAATCACAATATTTTGGTTACATTTTGAATATCAAATATTATCCTTAGTGGAAATCAAACCTACTAGCTTATTCACTCACAATAGAAACGAACATCTAGCTTTATTTACTTGTTAATCCGTCTGTCAGTCCAGCTGTAAGCTCCTCTGCTCTGACATCGCCACTCATCGTAATCCAACGGTAATGCCGACGTCTTGAGTGCGTTCTTCAACATAGTTTTTCGTTGATATTTTTATATGGTAGTTGGATTTGGACTTTTGAATTGGATTTTTGTTTATTTTAGAAATTATCTCAATGGGTATAGAATGTCTTAATACTTGGTTCCTAGGTTATCTTTGCCTACTGCTATACGCGGGATACAGCGTAAAGCTAAAAAAATATTTTGACTTTTTTTCATTGATTTCATTGATTCATAAAATCGTCTGAATGTATTATTTTTTTTGCTTGTGACAAATTTTGTGAGCATTTAAATCTTGTCACAGTAACTTTCGTAGATAAATTACTTTTTTAGTAATTTTCACTCTCACACCCCTCCCTGAGGGATCATCACTCTGTAAATTGAAACTTCTAGAAACATAAAGAAAAAAAATATATTCTATACACATAATATTTACAGCGACTACCTAAGTTCTATATTCCCAAAATCCCAGCTAGTAATAAATAATTGAGACACGGGCTTACTTCTCGGTCATCTCTTGTGATGCGTTAGTGTGAATTATTGCTTTGTCTACGACTCGACTGTCTTTTATCCTCACACGTTTTCCTATAGATTATTTTTCCAACATTTCACCTTATTTAGAGATAATAGCAGAATCTATTTTATAGAAATAAATTTTACGATAAATAATATTTATTATTATCACAAACCGCCAGAATTAAAATTAAGGTTACTATTATTTTTAGAGGGAACCTAGTGTTAAGACACTCCGTTCCCCACTTTCTGCCGAATTCTGGAGGCATTGCGTGTTGAGTGGCAGGTTTTACAGTCACACGTTGTGCCGCTGCGCCACGACTGGTCTATTATTCTTTAACTAAAAAAAACCTTATTTACAATTGGTATTTCTTCTATGTTGTACTGTAGATACAGCTTATATAGTGGGATAGGCAGTGATTCTAAAGATATTGTGTTCTTCACTTTTCATTTAATTGTAGACATATTAAATATTGAATTTTATCACTTTATTTTGTCAGTTTGTCTCGTTACAAAAATTCAAATGAAAATAATTTATTCCATTGTGTGGGAATCGAACCCAGAGCCGTCACGCTTACAATCAGACTCCATAAAATATTATACTAATAAACGATGAAAGAAAACTGCTTATGCTAATAGCAAATAATAAGCTTTTTCAACGACTTTATAAAAACTTGTCGTTGAAAATGAATACGTTTTCTTATTTAACTTTATTCATCTTGAAGGAAGTCTTAACTCAATTTTAAGAGTTCTTACTCTGTCATTAGAACTTGCCGGCTATCTGCAGGTAGCTAACAACATCAGGACAGGTCATTTTGTTAAAAAAAATATTAAATGTTAGGGGATAAAAGACTTTGTATTTTGTGGCACGCAATGGCACAGCGTCTTACTGTAAATAGGGTGGTTGTGGGTTCGATCCCCACTCGAGGAAATGAAATATTTATTTAAATTTATATTTTCATTACTTCGCTCTGACGTTGATGCAAAGCGCAGCGTTGAGTTCCGCCACTCATCGCGTAATGCCTTCTTTCCTAAAGTTCAGCGGAAAGTGGGGTACGGTGTGTCTTAACACTAGGTTCTCTAGGCAGAGGAAACTTCCCCTGCTGTGTGCGGGATACATCCAATATTTTGCTTAGTGAATTTTGAATTCATAATTATTTTATAAAAATATATCCTACATAATACCCTTGTTATGATGAAATGTGAATTAAGTCATTTATTTTTAGTATAAGGCAGATTGAGATAAAATTAAAAACTTATCGTTTCAATACTACACTTTTCTACAAAAAGCGCTACAAGTGCTACAGAATGTATTCAGAGCTATAAATTATTAGAGCATCAAGTTGATTGGTTCACCACTAACCTTAGTAGAGTTCCATTATTCATGTCCTGGCTCCATTATATTGAGAATTTTTTGTTTGTGAAAAAGACAAGGCATATGGGTCACCTGATGGTAAGTGATCAACATCCACCGAGGTAATTGAAACGTTTAAAATATAAATAAATAAATAATAACCCAAGTAGACATCGAATCCACAATCATCACAAATACTTAATTACTTTTCAAATATTAGAGCTGAAAATTAATTAAATTTGTAATGAATAATATAATTACATATTTCATCATTATGATACAAAATAGAAGTGACGCTGTCTGAAAAACCAATACCAGAGCAATTAATCCAACAGTCAATTTCACTTAATTATATAAAGTTCCCGTAGTTAAATAAAAATATCAGTGTATGACACATGACATGACACGGACGTGGTACCTTTGACCTCAGGCACAGTGGTTTATAAGCCTTCCTCGATAAATGGACAATCCCGTCCAATTTTTTTTTTCATTTCGAACTAGTAGTTATTAATATTAGCGAACTATATTATTCAACCAAACAAATTCTTAGTTAAAGTAAGCTTTATCAGGTTTTTTTGTTAATAATAGTATTTGAGACATCCAAAGAATCTATTATAGCGCAGGAGGACAGTGTATGACTGTACATGCGGTTGATTATGGGTTTGATCCAGACTTAAGACATATTTTTTTTCGCTATTCTCACAAGAATCTCACGCAGGGTTAAAATAAAAATCAAATCAGCTTCACGCTGTATCCCGCTCACAGCAGGGAAGGCAGTGGGAACCTAGTGTTAAGACACTCCATTCTCTACTTTCTACCGAATTCTGGAGGTATTGCGTGTTGAGTGGCAGAACTCAACGCCGCGCTTTGCCTCGCCGCCAGAGCGAAGAAATGGAAATATACATTTAGGTAAATACTTCATCTCCTCGAGTTGGGATCGAACCCACAACCAGTAAGTTTTACAGTTACACTTTGTGAACGCAGGATTGTATTCCGCAAATCAAAAAACAATGTCTCATCGCTCTAATTCCGGAGCAAAGTCAAGAACGGAGTGTGTTAACAATAATACAGAGTGGAAGTGTAAGCACCACTTTAAATGAAACCACAGTTTTAACTACTCTATAAAAGCCTAATATAAATCAGAAAAAATTAAATTTCCAAATGAAAAAGTTATTTTTTCAAACAAAATAAATAATAAAATAGTTATTTTAAAATAAAACGGCATTTGTAAGGATGACGCACGCATACATAAACCTATCAAAGGAACACCGCCGCACACGCCTCATTCCGAAATCGAGTCGTAGGTATTGGCGACAAAGTTCAAAGTTGTTTAACCTTTAGTAGTATTTTTGTAGTAGTAGTGTTTATGTTATTGGGATCTATACGTAATCGCGTCACACGAAATACAGTTATGGATAAAAATCGTGAAATGAAAAAAAAATCCTACGTCCAAACTGTTGATGCACCTTGATTAATTTCTTTAGGTATAGGTTTGATATATTTAACCCTATATGCTGTTTCCGTAAATGGAGCACTGCCTCTTCCATCCTGTATATTCACTTTAAAGAATACATGACTATGAATTGAGTGCCTAATTTATTTATATTTTGTACCTAATTTATTTATGTTTCCTTTATTTCGACATTTCACTTTGAACTGAGGCCAATTAGTGAGCCATAATTGGGTCTGTCTCTTGGATTCAACTTTTCTTGAAATTATTTAGTTAGTCCTTGAATACTATTATATAAATAAACATTTGTTGTCTGATATAACAATCTGTCTACCTGAGTGGAAAAATAAAATATTAAAATCACTCCTCAGACTTCATTTGTATAAAAAAAAATACCTAAAATTCAATCCTAGACTAAATTGATAAGTAGCTACCTACTATGTTGAAGAACGCACTCAAGACATCGGCATTACCGTTGGATTACGACGAGTGGGGATGTCAGGGCAGAGGAGCTTACAGCTGGACTGACAGACGGATTTACAAGTAAATAAAGTTGAATATTTGTTTATATTTAGTACTTTTGGATCAATGTGAGTTTTATATAATTTATATATGTCTATATATAGTCTTATATAAGTATAATAAAGGCCAGTCGTGGTAAAACGGACTGGTTGATGGTTCGATCCCCACTCGAGGAGATGAAATATTTACTTAAATTTATATTTATATTTTTTGCCGTGTGATCCCGGCCTAGAATAGGATCATCCTGGTACTGGTGGTGTCGTAAGAGGCGACTAAAGTACGTGTGGTAGAGTCACGTCGCCAGCAATGGCAACACGCATGGGCAGACTCGAC
>DWQW01005354.1:0-17986 GCA_018249695.1 Heliconius erato demophoon
TTACCACGGGAAAGGTAAAATTTAAATACCGGTTTCATTTACTTTTAAATAAGTATAATGAACTTTGAGATGAGGGAAGATGGACAAAAATGCGAAATTCGCACGCTAGACAATGTTATTTAACTATTTATATACCGGGGCCATTCAAAAACGTGGGTTATTATGGAAGAATTGTCGACAAGAGTTCGTCTGGTCGTGGTGGGGTCACGGCCGGTTTAAAATTTTAATTGTTTATATAGATACCGATTTGAGGCCAGTCGTGGCGCAGGGGTACAAAGTGTGACTGTAAAATTGACTGGTCGTAGATTCGATCCCCATTTGAGAAAATAAAAAAAATATTTACATTTATATTTTCATTTCTTCGCTCTGGTGCCGAAGTTGAGTTCCGCCACTTAACACGCAATGCCTTCAGAACTCGGCGGAAAGTGGGGAACGGAGTGTCTTAACACTAGGTTCCCTCTGCCTACCCTGCTGTGTGCGGGATACAGCGTGAAGCTGTTATGCTACCTATTAAGTCCATACATTAGTTTAATAGTAAAAAATATTGAGGCCAGCCGTGGCGCAGTGGCATAAGCATGTGACTGTTACCGCGACACGTTGTGGGTTTGATTGCCACTCGAGAAAACGAAATATTTAATATTTTCATTTCTTCGCTCTGGTGTCGAGGCAAAGCGCGGCGTTAAATTCCGCCACTCAACACGCAATGCCTCCAGAATCCGGCGAAACGTGTGATACAGCGTGAAGCTAAAAAAACCTATATACATATCTTACTTAAGAATTTAGTGTTGCAGTAACCATTATCTTTTATTTGTAAATAGATAGCAGTTTTGTAATGCAATACAGTAGCTTAAGAAGTTCTCATAGACGTCTATGAACTTTTACCACATAGTAATATTGTTCGTTTTCTTATGTTAGTGTCGTGGTTATGTAAATGTTATTTGAATTTGCCTAAACACACTATTCATAATAAGGTGTTAAGAGGTATTTTAAAACGTTATATCAGAAACTAGACGACATTAAAGTAAAGTCCTTATTTGAATAAAAACTAGTAATCAGGTTTCTTTTATTCGAATAGGGACACTATCTATAGCAGGGTATATAGAACGAGATACAGCGCGAGGCTAAAAAAAGACTATACTCCTCACCTATGGAGCAGGGGTACAAAATCTGTTTTTGATCAGGGATTTAAATCACCAATCAAAAGGGTAACAGGGACCACGCATCTAGCTATTATAAAATAAACATAAAACGACGTTAACATTGCTGAAAGCCTTACACAAATCAAAATATGTACCTACCTAAACTTATTTTGAGACGAAATGAAGTAAACTAAAAAGTAGCGAAGTCTTATTTTGTTACGGAATCTTGCAATTGCATATTCAATTCATTTATAAGTGTGAAAAAATCTGAAAATAGGTTAAATTGATTTGAAATGCGGATTCAATTTTTTTTCAAAAAACCATTAATTTTATATTAATCAGAAAAAATCTAAAGTTGCTCGGTTCACATAGACTTTGTTATATAGTATCTTCCTGTAAATAGCTAAGGATCTTCAATGCAAAGGAAAAATGTCTCATAGTCTATTGTTTTTGTCAGAATAGTGTACTATTTTTTAAATAATTACAACTTTAATGGAAATCGCAATGCAATTTGTGATACACGTAAAAATGAATACATAATTTGCCATAATTTGGATTGGTACCCAATCAAGGGTCCGCGGATCACCAGAGATCCGCACGGAACCTTTGATATAGAACATAATTAATTTAAAATATAAAATAATAGGCCAGTCATGGCGCAGCGGCACGAAGAGTGATTGTAAAATCGACTGGTTGTGGGTTCGATCCCCACTCGAGGAAATGAAATATTTACTTAAATTTATATTTCCATTTCTTCGCCCTGGTGTCGAGGCTAAGCGCGGCGTTGAGTTCTGCCACTCATCACGCAATACCTCCAGATTCGGCAGAATGTGGGGAATGGGGGGAGTGTCTTAACACTAGGTTCCCTCTGCCTACCCTGCTGTGTGCGGGATACAGCGTGAAGCTGTTATGCTACCTATTAAGTCCATACATTAGTTTAATAGTAAAAAATATTGAGGCCAGCCGTGGCGCAGTGGCATAAGCATGTGACTGTTACCGCGACACGTTGTGGGTTTGATTGCCACTCGAGAAAACGAAATATTTAATATTTTCATTTCTTCGCTCTGGTGTCGAGGCAAAGCGCGGCGTTAAATTCCGCCACTCAACACGCAATGCCTCCAGAATCCGGCGAAACGTGTGATACAGCGTGAAGCTAAAAAAACCTATATACATATCTTACTTAAGAATTTAGTGTTGCAGTAACCATTATCTTTTATTTGTAAATAGATAGCAGTTTTGTAATGCAATACAGTAGCTTAAGAAGTTCTCATAGACGTCTATGAACTTTTACCACATAGTAATATTGTTCGTTTTCTTATGTTAGTGTCGTGGTTATGTAAATGTTATTTGAATTTGCCTAAACACACTATTCATAATAAGGTGTTAAGAGGTATTTTAAAACGTTATATCAGAAACTAGACGACATTAAAGTAAAGTCCTTATTTGAATAAAAACTAGTAATCAGGTTTCTTTTATTCGAATAGGGACACTATCTATAGCAGGGTATATAGAACGAGATACAGCGCGAGGCTAAAAAAAGACTATACTCCTCACCTATGGAGCAGGGGTACAAAATCTGTTTTTGATCAGGGATTTAAATCACCAATCAAAAGGGTAACAGGGACCACGCATCTAGCTATTATAAAATAAACATAAAACGACGTTAACATTGCTGAAAGCCTTACACAAATCAAAATATGTACCTACCTAAACTTATTTTGAGACGAAATGAAGTAAACTAAAAAGTAGCGAAGTCTTATTTTGTTACGGAATCTTGCAATTGCATATTCAATTCATTTATAAGTGTGAAAAAATCTGAAAATAGGTTAAATTGATTTGAAATGCGGATTCAATTTTTTTTCAAAAAACCATTAATTTTATATTAATCAGAAAAAATCTAAAGTTGCTCGGTTCACATAGACTTTGTTATATAGTATCTTCCTGTAAATAGCTAAGGATCTTCAATGCAAAGGAAAAATGTCTCATAGTCTATTGTTTTTGTCAGAATAGTGTACTATTTTTTAAATAATTACAACTTTAATGGAAATCGCAATGCAATTTGTGATACACGTAAAAATGAATACATAATTTGCCATAATTTGGATTGGTACCCAATCAAGGGTCCGCGGATCACCAGAGATCCGCACGGAACCTTTGATATAGAACATAATTAATTTAAAATATAAAATAATAGGCCAGTCATGGCGCAGCGGCACGAAGAGTGATTGTAAAATCGACTGGTTGTGGGTTCGATCCCCACTCGAGGAAATGAAATATTTACTTAAATTTATATTTCCATTTCTTCGCCCTGGTGTCGAGGCTAAGCGCGGCGTTGAGTTCTGCCACTCATCACGCAATACCTCCAGATTCGGCAGAATGTGGGGAATGGGGGGAGTGTCTTAACACTAGGTTCCCTCTGCCTACCCTGCTGTGTGCGGGATACAGCGTGAAGCTGATTTATTTTATTTTATAAAATAATATCATCATTATATTCTTATCATATAATCATGATATTATCATATAAAGTTGTAATTTTGTAGTTTGTAAGTATGAACACTGGCCGATGATTATGCAGCTATTTGTGTGTAGATAAAATGAACGAACAATGGTACTGGAGGTGCCAACTGCTTCTGCGTCACGTTATGATTAAATAACTTTCCTTTTAAGCCACTCGTGTTATATTTGATTACTTTTATATAGTAAATAGTATTAATAGAGGCCAGTCGTGGCGCAGCGGCGCTAAGTGTGTCTGTAAAACCGACTGGTTGTGGGTTCGATCCCCACTCGAAGAGATGAAATAATTACTTAAATTTATATTTCCATTTCTTCGCTCTGGTGTTGAGGCAAAGCGCGGCGTTGAGTTCTGCCAGTTAACATGCAATTCCTCCAGAATTCGGCAGAAAGTGGGGAACGGAGTGTCTTAACACTAGGTTCCCTCTGCCTATACTGCTGTGTGCGGGATACAGCGTGAAGCTGATTTAATTTGATTTTTTTTAAATAGTATCAGTAGTAACAATATCTGCCGCACCAGGAGCACCTTGTTTTACAATATTGTGTATTTTCTTTGAGTAACTAAAGAAAATGTAATTTATTCTATCGCCCTTAATCGTATCTATTTAGTTATTTTTAAAACGTAATAAATTGATAGATTTTACCTATATTGAAGTTTAGATTTACCATTTTCTGTCTCTTGGATAAAGCTTTAATTTTTTCCAAGTAGAAGTTAATATAAAAAAAAGTAATTAATAGTGAGGACCCGTTCTTTAGCCAATTAAATCTGGAAAGACACTCCTGTAAAATTGATAGTAATCCCAACTGTTATGTATGTCAATAAACTGCTTCAATGTTTCCAATACATAATTGTAACTCTTGAGAAAACTTTAAACTATTCTTTGGCTTCTTTTTTTCTCTTATATGCAATTGGGTTTTTGTTTCTTTGTAATGTTTTTTTATTATTATTTTAAGAGTAGTTGTGGTGCAGAGGCACAAGTTAATATTATTATTTCTTTGCTCTGGGATCGAGGCAAAACGCGGCGTTGAGTTCCGTCATTTAACACGCAATGCCTCTAGAATTCGACGGAAAGAAGGGAGCGGAGTGTCTTAATCTAGACTCCTTCTGCCTATCTTGCTACATGCGGGATACAGCGTGAAACTAAAAAAAAATTGCCGTTTTTGCATATTGATGTAGTGTTGTACCTTTGTAATTTTGTTGTATTGTACCTTTATTTCTAAAGTAAAACTAGTATATGTAATAATATAGAAAAATCATGTAGCATAAATAAAATCAATGATTGTGTCATCATCGTGACTATTAGACTGTTAAGTTATGAGCTAATACAGTATCATTTATCTAATAATTATACTAAATCAAATAAGCTTCACACTGTATCCCGCACAGAGGGAACCTAGTGTTAAGATACTCCGTTCCCCACTTACACGTTAGGCAGACACACGCTAACACACGTTAGGCACAGGGAACCTAGTGTTAAGATACTCCGTTCCCCACTTTCTGCCGAACTCTGGAGGTATTGCGTGTTGAGTGGCAGAACTTTACGTCGCGCTTAACCTCGACACCAGAGCGAAGAAATGGAAATATAAATTTGAGTAAATATTTCATCTCCTCGAGTGGGGATCGAATCCACAACCAGTCGGTTTTACAGTCACATTTCGTGCCGCTGCGCCACGACTGGCCTCGATTATACTAAATGAAAATTATTAAATTTATCTTATTTTTTGAGTTCCTGTGGGCCACAAGCTTAGATCGTCCGTGCCTTTAGTGTCTCTGCGTTTTCTTGATTAGGTTATGTTTTTCGTTAAGTGTGAAGTGAGTATTGATCCGTCTATCAGTAAAGTTGACTGAGGACTAGTAGGGTCCCCTTATCAATGTCAATTAGATGTTATAGTGTTTTAAGTGCTAGAAGAGTCCTTCTAAATGTTTGTTTTTGTCCAATTTATCTTTTATTTGTAGACAGAATCAATTGACTGCGCTCTCCTTAAAAAATCTTTTTCTGAAGAAGTAAATAAAGAATCAGGGAAAGTAGGTAAAACCAGTGAGCCGGCCGTGGATAGTAAAAGTTTAGTGAATTAATTAATATTAAGCATCAATACATCTTTTAGTTTAGTAGGTCAAAAGGTAAACATAAATGTCAATAACTATGTGTTTCTCGCATATTATAATATTAGTTTAATACACGTTGAACATTTTGTAGATATGTGACAATCTTTTTGCTTTTGTTATGTTAACAATTTTTTTTGCTTTACACTGTATCCTGCACTTAGCATGGTAGGCAGAGGGAACCTGGGAACCGAATTCTCTCTTCCGAATTCTGGAGGCATTGGATGTTTAGTGGAGGAACTCAACGCCGCGCTATACCTCGTTACCACGTAATATTTCCTTTCCTCGAGGGAGAATCGAACCCACAATCTGTCACGTTTACAGTCATACGCTTGTGCCACTGCGCCACAACTGGCCTCGACTTCTTTAATAAAATTAACTACCTAAGAAAAAGTAAATCAAATATAAATATGTACTTACTATTCAATAAGTAAAGCCCGATTGACTGATGAGTAATATAACCAGGTCACCTTTAATATAAAGAATAATATAATGGAGCTAGTTATAGCATAAATATATTAAACAAAATGTAAAAAAATATTTATTGCACACACATCGGAAACGTGCGGTTTTGGTTTGAACATTGTAAACGTCCATCCTGTTATTTTAATATATTTATTAATGATTTTGTTAATCCAAATATAGATTTGCCTATATATAGATATAGGTATATGTTTATATTATTATATAAATAGTAAAAGCCATATATTATTATATAAAAAGTTTGAGGCCAGTCGTGGCGCAGCAGCACGAGGTGTGACTGTAAAACCGACTGGTTGTGGGTTCGATACCCACTCGAGGAAATGACGGGGAGACGGGACTGGCTTCTAAGACAAGACAATACTATTTCATATTAAATCTCTCTTTAGTCTTTACATATTATGTATACTTATTACAACAATTGTAATATTTATTTCAATAACATTTTTTTACGCTTTATTATTATAAACAGCACTTTTATTCCCGACTGCCAAGGAAGGATTATGTTTTTCGCGCGTATCTTGTATGTATGTATGTAATAAGTAAGACCTATAAGTAATTCTTCAATCAAAATCTTTACCAGGATCGCCGCATAATTATAAAGAGGTCCCGACTGTTAATCCTAATAAACTATTGGGCTTGTTTATTTTCTTTTTAATTTTATGCAGTCGGGGTTTCTGTTTTTATAAATATTTTTTTTACTTTTTTAAGCACAGTACAGATTTATAACAAAAAAAAAATTACATAAGAAATAAAATACTTTAATTATGTTATGAATATTATATATAATAAAAAAACAAATAAATAATCTTTAATTTTCAAATCACTCTCACAATATAACATATTGAACATTTTGACTTTGTATTGTATCAAATTTTTCCGTCAAACACAATATTCACGATTTGACCTTTAAATCACAATTTGTGAAGTAGCGAATGTAACAGTTCTAACTAAACTGACTGAGATCAATACGTAGATATTATTATTTTTATATAGTATTTTATTTTTATTATTTGAGGCCAGTCGTGGCGTTGCGGGTTCGATCCCCACTCGAGGAGAGGGAATATTTATTTACATTTATTTTTTCATTTCTTCGCTCTGGTGTCGAGATGAAAGCGCGGCGCTGAGTTCCGCCACTCAACACTAAATGCTTTCAGAAATTGGTGGAAAGTGAGGAACGGAGTGTCTTAACACTAGGTTCCCTTTGCCTACCCTGCTTTGTGCGGGATACAGCGTGAAGCTGAAAAAAAAATTTTTGAAATTCGCCATTCGTGGCGCAGGAGCACAAGAGTGTGATTGTAAACGCGATAGGTTATGGGTTCGAGTCTTACTCGAGGAAATGAAATATTTAATATTTTCGACGCACGACGTTGAGTTCCCCCAAAACTCAACAATCAATGCCTCCAGAACTAGGCGGAAAGTGGGGAGCAGAGTGTCTTAACACTAGGCTCCATCTGCCTATCCCGCTACATGCGGGATACAGCGTGAAGTTGAAAAAAGATTTTTTTGGAAATTATTTCATTACATTTTGCACAATAATGAGAAATATGGAGATGGATGTAATTTGGACGATGAAATATTTCATTTTTTATTTAGGTCTGATAAATATCGAATGTCTTTCGTGTCACGGTCATGTAACAAAAATATACTAAGAGAAACATACTGAAATTATAATTAAAAACGTGAATGTGAAACAATTAATATCGTAAACTTTCTTGTTTCAAAATTAGTAGATATTATCAGCTTCACGCACACAGCAGGGTAGGCAGAGGGAACCTATTGTTAAGACACTCCGTTCCCCACTTTCTGCCGAATTCTGGAGGCATTGCGTGTTGAGTGGCAGAACTCAACGCCGCGCTTTGCCTCGAAACCAGAGCGAAGAAATGGAAATATAAATTTAAGTAAATATTTCATCTCCTCGAGTGGTGATCGAACCCACAACCAGTCAGTTTTACAGTCACACTTAGTGCCGCTGCACCACGACTGGCCTCAAATATAATAAATAATGTGAAAGTATATTAAAAAAAACATTTTCGAAGTAGGTTACCGGTAAAGTTGTGCGGCGTTTGTACATTCTTACTTACATATGAAAATAATATGATTAAGTATTACTCATTATACAAATATTTTGTTCTTATATTATTCGATTGTGTTAAATAGTGCCTACTTGTTATCTTTTGTTTGTAAATATTAACAAAATTTTCATAGAATAAACAAATATAATTATATATAGATATGTATAAGAACATTACGTCCTTTATACCAAAATTTTAATAATAAAAGGAACAATATTTTCGACTGAGGCTGGTCGTGGCGCAGGGGCACTAAGTGTGACTGTAAAACCGACTGGTTGTGGGTTCGATCCCCATTCGAGGAAATTAAATATTTATTTAAATGTATATTTCCATTTCTTTGCTCTGGTGTCCAGGACAAGCGCGGTGTTAAGTTGTGCAACTCAACACGCAATGCCTCCAGAATTCGGCAGAAAGTGGGGAACGGAGTGTCTTAACACTAGGTTCCCTCTGCCTACTCTGCTGTGTGCGGAATACAGCGTGAAGCTGATTTATTTTGATTTTGATTTTTAATATTTCCACTTGATTAAAAAATAGTATAAAAAATATTCTAACTAAAATTTAAATAGAATAATACACTGAAGTCATTCGAAAAAAGAATCACAACACAATACTGTGACCCAGTAAAGTACAGAAGGAGTACTTTTTAACGAAGCCCGCATTTTTACATTAAAAATGATATCTCTTTTGTATTCAGCGCACAGTTTCAATTTATGGAAAAACTGCTTCATTATAGAGTTTCTGTTGACTTCTAGACAAAAATTTGCGTTTCCTTGCCTTTAAGGGTGGATTTTTCACTTTAATGACTCGTCTCCATCAATGTATTATTCATATACCTTTGCAGATGAAAATGAAATTTAAAATCTTCTGGTTGTTATGCAGAATTTAAAGTACCTAAGTAGTGCCTTTCTTTACGATATAACACATACTAGACCCATGGATAAAGGAATAGGCTGGTGGCCCGTGTCCACCCCCAGAATAATCTTGTTCCCACCCCAAAAACATTACTAATAAAAACAAATAGCTTTGAAAAAAAATTTTAAAAAAAATTACGCGAATCTATATCTATACAAAGCTAAAGTCCAAACCGCAGCTCCCTCCTGCTCCAAAAAAAATAAAATATTAAATATAAAAATAAATATGAAATACCATAGATTTAATATATATTTTAATAACATAAAATTATGTTTCATACTTCTAAAAGAACGCAGACATGTAAGTATTTACATACTGTGAATAGGTCTGCGGTGTAAAGTGATAATGATAAGTGTTCGTATGAACGTTAGTTACGCTCTATTATTTAATAATCGGGGTCAATATCGCTCAAAGCAATTATATACACACAGAACCAAATAGTCACTAGAAATAAATTATTTATTGTATGTATTCTTGTAAAAATAATTTGTGATTTTATGTTATTTTCATATATAAACCTGCTATAAATAAGAACACAAACTTTTTTGTATCAGTTATCAGCTTCACGCTGTATCCCGCACAATGCAGGGTAGCCAGAGGGAATCTAGTGTTAAGACACTCTGTTCCCCACTTTCTACCGAATTCTGGAAGCATTGTGTGTTGAGTGGCAGAACTCAACGCCGCACTTAGCCTCGACACCAGAGCGAAGAAATAGAAATATAAATTTAAGTAAATATTTCATCTCCTCGAGTGGGGATCGAACCCACAATCAGTCGCGTTTACAGTCACACTTTGTGCTCCTGCGCAACGACTGGCCTATTTATTATATAATAATATGAATATTATATTTATAATATGTTAAGATATTTTCTTTAAAAAAATTCCTCAGGCCGAGGGAGAGATTTGTATCTACGTCTATAATTTGAATCATATATTTGTCCAGTATGTACACAACACTAAATGCATTTAAAACCGGCGTTAAACCTCCACTCCTCCGGCGCCAAACCCACCTTAAAGGCCGGCAACGCACCTGTAGCTCCTCTGGTGTTGCACAGGGTTGTGGGCGGCGGTAATCACTTACCATCAGGTGACCGGAACACTCGTTTGCCTTGTCTTTTCCATAAAAAAATGCACCAAAATAGCATTATTATTATTTTTCCATTTCAATGAATAAAAGAGATAAGATTTAAAGTCAATGCTTAGGCCACAAAAGTTGTTAAGAAACTTTATCCTTAACTGTAGGTTATCTCACGTGGGCGATCGTTTTTAGTGTTAGCTGTTTACACCTACATTGCACTAGTCACCTAGATGTCCTTTTGTGAGATTTCAGAACCACTTTTATATGTTTATGTTTAAACGTATATATATGGTTATTAAGATTTCTTTTTGTATATATAATTATATTAAATAAAGATTTTTTTTAAATCTGCCGAGATATAAAATATTAGCGTTTAATATAAAATAGGGAAATAATAAAAACGAATATTGTTATATATGCCAATGCCCCTTTGAAATCATATTGAGCTTTCAAGCTTTATTCCTCATATAACAGGCAGAGGGAACCTAGTGTAAAAACACTTCGTTCCCAACTTATACTGAATTTTTCGAGGCATTGCGTGTTGAGTGGCGGAACTCAACGCTGGGCTTTTGTCTTGGTATCAGAGTGCAGAAATGAAAATATAAATAAATAATAATTCATTCCTGCGTGTGGGAATCGAATCCATCCCGTTATAGTCACACCTTTGTGCCACTGCGCCACGACTTCTACTTTACTCACTTTTTGAATAGAAACAAAACTTATATAAACAAATACAAACAGACAGTAAGACCGTAACCGGACATGTATTATATGAAAGAACATTATATATAGATAATCAACGTTGGCCACTAAGCATTTCTATATGCGTAGGCTGTTTACCGTTGTTTGATATTTACATGCTAGTGTCACAAGATGTGCGGTAGGTCATATCACCTGATATGATGCCATTTTTTTTTATTATATTGAATAATTTAATTTCCTTGCTTTGGTAATTGGCTTAAGAAGATTCAGAAGTTCTCTGCGCTCAACTCTAAGTTTGGGCGGAACGTAAAGGAAAGAGTAAGTTGAGAGTAGTGTGTGATAAACAAAAAAAAATTCGCTTACAATTCTATCATACTTTTTTCGGGCACATAGCAGAGTAGGCAGAGGGAACCTACGAACTTAGTTTTAAGACACTAAGTTCCCAGGTCCCCGGTCCCAGGTGGATTGCATTTTGAGTAGAGTAACTACGCCGCGTTTTACCACGTTATCAGAGCGAGGAAATGAAAATATTAAACAATTCCTCGGGTGGGAATCGAACCCACAACCTGTCGCGTTTACAGTCACACGCTTGTTTCACATCTTATCCATATCTTACTTAACAGCCTAAATGACAAGGATTTAAGAACCTATTACAAAAATAAAAATGTATCAAAAGGATAAACTAAAATCTTAACCTTATCTGGTTGTGGGTTCGATCTCCACTCGAGGAGATGAAATATTTACTTAAATTTATATTTCCATTTCTTCGCTCTGGTGTCGAGGTTAAGCGCGGCGTTGAGTTCTGCCACTCAACACAAAAAGTAGGGAACGGAGTGTCATAACACTAAGTTCCCTCTGCCTACCCTGCTGTGTGCGGGATACAGCGTGAAGCTGATTTGATTTATTTATATATATTTAAACAATGAAGTTCATTAAATGCGTCTAAAAAAACCAATAAGTTCTCATTTGTCCGTTCCGTTTCAATAAATTTTGCATTAACCGAAAGTTGTTGTGCAACACGGAAACAAACCTAACCTAACTGGCCGATTATAAACGAAGTTTTATATAAAAAAAATAAGTAAGTAAAAGTAAAAATAACAATAAAATTAATAATTATCTTTAGTGAATGTCAAAAGTGAAATTAATACTTAATGTATTTAAAAGAAAAAACATATTTTTGTGTGTAATTAATATTGTTTTGTTAAATAAAACAAACTATTCTATTAAGCATACAGTCTTACAGTCTACATTTCTTTTGAAAATCGATAAATTTTGATATCGATTTTGATTTTTAATTTTTTTTTATTTTAGTTTGTCGACAGCCCGAACATAAGAGCTGAACACGCGATTCCTTTATTAATTACCGTAATACCTAACTGTTCCATGTAAGAATTAAATCGATTAATCGCGCGTGTAATATTAACGATTCACTTCATACTTCCAAGACTTCTGCTACTACAAATACTTCCCTAATTTATTGTGTAGAACCATTTTTCTTAGTTAGACCTTAAACTGACTTCTTTTTTCAATTAGAACCTATTAGAACTAAGCCTTTGCTTAAGTTTGTGCTTATTAGTTCTTTTTGAGCTTCACGCTGTATCCCGTATGCAGTAGGGCAGAGGGAGCCTATTGTTATAACACTCCGCTCCTCGCTTTCTACCGAATTCTGGAGGTATTATGTTGAGCGGCGGAACTCAACGCCGCGCGTTGTCTCGAAATCAAAGCGAAGATGAAAATATTAAATATTTCATTTCACTGAGTGGGAATCGAACCCACAATCGTTTACAGTCACTCGCCTGTGCCACGGCTGGCCTCATAAAATTAAATATCTTATTCTATACATTCATATATATTTTTCCTTATTTTGAATTTTTGACAGTAATGCGGCCATTACGATTTAACTGCTGTCAAAACAAGATTACGTTGAATACTTGTTGATGTAAACTGATTTATAATATTAAGTATAATGTAACAGTATGATTTTTGATCATGTTTATATCTTATTTCTTAATAAAATTAGTTACAACCAATTTGTTTTTTTCTAATTTCGTATACGAAATATATAATATATTGTGTATTGAAGATGTTTTTCTTGTGTATTAAAGTGCCGCACTTTTGTGCATAAAAACATCTTGTACGCGACGGGCTGTAGGTTCGATTCCCCCTCGAGCAAATTTGATATTTAATATTTTCATTTCCTAGCTCTCGTAACGAGGCAAAGCGTGGCTTCGAGCGCGCTATCTTTATTCTTCGCGGCTTTTTATATTTCTGCCATGGTTGAAATGCCAAGAGAGCTTAAGAGACTCGTCTGAATTTAAAAGAATATGATGTGTAATTTTTTAATAATCTAAACTGTTTAATTTTTGTATTTTTTTTTTCACTATATATTTTAACTCATTTTTGTTGTGTTGTTTCCATACATTTTAAGCAATACATAATACTTAAAGTTAGCGTTTGTATTTACCTGCTATCTATCTATGGTGTATATTGTGCGATTTTTCCTCTATTCAACACATACTTTGCGCCTTGCATATTTGTTAGTAATACGATGTCATATGTGATTGCGAATGGTGTTTTTAGGGTTCCGTACCTTTTATGGAAAAAAGGAACCCTTATAAGATCACTTCGTTATCCGTCCGTCTGTCTGTCAGTCTGTCAAGAGCTTTAATCTCAAGAACGCTTGCAGATATCAATTTGAAATTCAAAACTATATACTCAGACCTACAGCCCCAAGATTTCCGGACAAAATCGTGTTCCTATGTTTACTTAAGAATAAGATAAAGATATGGACACTTGTATCGTAAAAATCTCGTATTTCGACACTATAAAGGGAATCAAAATTAATAGGGTACTTTCAGTTGAGCTAGAAAATTGGCAGCTAGCATTTACAGGTAGTATTAATTCAGGAAATTTGAATAATATATATTTGTGACTGACTAAAAATAATAGTAGGGGAGAGGGGGGCACATTCGAACGATTTTTAAACTTTGTGTCATATCTAAAAATTCTACAGTTTTTAACTTCTTTACTATTTCACAATACTTAGTCCAACTATTGTGCCACAAAATCATAGCATCATATGTAGAAAAATATATAAGTTAAAGGTGCGATATCAACTTTAGTAGCAGTAGTCAAATGTTCAAAGCTGCCCCCCTTCCGGGGTAGCTTTGAACATATATGGGGCAGTTTTGAACTATCATCGAATTCAATGAACTTAAAAGGCTTTTAAGTCATTTTATTAATAAACTTAACATTAGCAACGATGGAGATCAAATATCAGTACCATGCTAACTTAAAAAAATAATATACCTAGTTTAATATTGCGATTGTACTAGTACTAGTGTTAAATAACTTTAATATTATTAATAGACTTTAAAAAACTTAAAAAAAATAAAAAAGTAGCTTTGGCTTCGTAGAAGTAATTAACATTATGGGATCAATCATAGAATAAATCTAATATTATGAAAATAAAACAAAATATTTTTTAAATAAACAGCTTACTACCCTAATTTGAACTTGGAAAAATTTTATTTAAAGGAAAACATGGATGTAGTACGTGACGTAACCAGCAACTGAAATTGGGGGAAGTAGTCTACGTAAGAAATAAAAATCAGCTTCACGTTTTAATCCCGCCCACAGCACGGTAGGCAGAGGGAACCTAGTGTTAAGACACTCCGTTCCCCACTTTCTGCCGAATTCTGGAGGCATTGCGTGTTGAGTGGCAGAACTCAACGCCCCGCTTAACCTCGACACCAGAACGAAGAAATGGAAATATAAATTTAAGTAATTATTTCATCTTCTCGAGTGGGGATCGAACCCACAACCAGTCGGTTTTACAGTCACACTTCGTGCCACTGCGCCACTTTCGCGGTATTTTTTTACATATAATAATATTCAAAACTGCCCCCTTTATTTTGTTCAAAGCTGCCTCAGTGGTATTTGAAAATTTCCAAACGTTTTTTTTCAAGTAAAAGTTTAAAAATTGTAGTAATCTCTAGTTTATTGCATGATATATGAAACATTCTAACTAAAAGAGAAAAAAATAATACCATATACCTTGAATTGGATCCCTGTGATCCTTACGCGCTTATTTAAAAATGTATAAAATTTTACTCAAAATCAAACACTGCTCGTAACTCAACAACTGGCTCTCGTATATCAGCGGTGACAAGTGACACGTGTGCAGGTTAGTGCTGCCACTACTCAAAAAAAATCTACCAAAATTTCTTTTTAAAATAGCTCTGTTAACACATATTTTCAAAGGTGCCCCTGTTCTAAGCTACCCCCCTCTCCCTTATAATCCATCTTTAGAAGGGGGAGAAAATTTGATATTAAAGTAGCTAGTACAAGTAAGGTGTAAGCCTTAGCTATGTTTGAATTTCGAATTTAGCTAATCTTGAATTTCAGAAAAAGCTCCAGACCTCCAATTTTTGTACGAAACCCTCGGTGTGCGAGCTCGACTCGCGCTTGTCTCGTTTTTCTTTAACTTTTTCCTAGCTCGTTGCTAATCCTATTAGAGATATACACACAGTGTCTCTCTGGTATTTATAATGTATACTAATTTCATTAATTATCACTCTTATGTAAAATCATATATATATTTAAAAAAAAAGTTATAGTAGAGAGCACAGCACTCTATAAGACCTAAATATCTAACTTATTTGAATTTAATAGAACTGAAGACGTTCGTTTGGAGCAGGTTTAGGATTATTATTATTTGTTTGAACCAACGAGGCCTTCGTTACTAAGAAACCATAAGATGATAGAGTAGGATAGAATGAGGATAGAGTTACTTAATAATTTCAGGAGTATTATTGGTTTTGGTTCCGAGATCGTACCATATTTGGGCATATTAGTCTTCATAATATTAGTTCGTCCACATTATGTAAGTAAATGAATAATTAATACTGTATGTAAAACTAATGAACTTATTATATAAATTTATTTGTATAATCTATATATTCTATTTCATATCAATTCTAAATATTATAAAATCAGCTTCACGCTGTATCCCGCACACTGCAGGGTAGGCAGAAGGAACCTAGTGTTAAGACACTCCGATCCCCACTTTATGCCGAATTTGGAGGCATTGCGTGTTGAGTGGCAGAACTCAACGCCGCGCTTGTCCTCGACACCAGAGCGAAGAAATGAAAATATAAATTTAAGTAAATATTTCATTTCCTCGAGTGGGGATCGAACCCACAACCAGTCGGTTTTACAGTCACTCTTTGTGCCCCTGCGCCATGAGTGGCCTCAAGGCTCAATCTTCTATTCTTTTAGGTTCTATATAAAGTCTTTTATAAGCTATGAAAGACTTTATATAGAACATATATTTATTAAAAAAAGACTTTTATAAGCTATGACATTATTTCATTAAAACTAATAATACCTATGCTGATACGGACATACAAATGTATTACCTTAGTGTTGTATTCTAAAGATTATGATGATTTATTCTTGATGCATGCATATTATAATGCATAATGTGTTCATTTCTTTTAATATTTGGACGGTATACGTATCTTTTTATAGCACTAACGACTGTATTACAAAACCGACATGTGTTCATATATTACACACACTCTAACACAATATTAAATGAAACCAGTCGTGGCGCAGATGCACAGTGTGATGTAAACGCAACAGGTTGTAGGTTCGCTTTCCACACGAGGAAATTAAATATTGAATGCTTTCGTTTCTTCGATCTAGTCTGAGGCAAAGCGCGGCGTTGAGTTCCGCCAATTAATTCACAATGCCTCCAGGACGTAAATATCAAAATATATACAATATATCTGAGTCTATGTAGTTATGTCTATGTTTAGGCCAGTCGTGGCGTAGGATCACAAAGTGTGACTGTAAAACCGACTGGTTATGGGTTCAACTCGAGGAAATGAAATTATTTCCATTTCTCCGCTCTGGTGTCGAGGTTAAGCGCGGCGTTGAATTCTGCCACTCAACACGCAATGCCTCCAGAATTCAGCAGAAAGTGGAGAACGGAGTGTCTTAACACTAGGTTCCCTCTGTCTACCCTGCTGTGGTCGGGATACAGCGTGAAGCTAAAAAAAGTAGTTATTTAACTTTCTATATTGTAACGTAATCTATTTACAAATATAGATTTGTTACATATGTGCAATTCAAGTATAAAAATGGCTAGTCAAACTAGATTTTGATGATCATAACCACTCTACAAAACCATATTAACATAATTATTATTGCAAGGAAAATCATTTCAGATAACACAAAAAAATATAGCGTTCAGGTAAAACGAGTGTAAGTCTTCATTAAAATATGATTATCTAAGGGAAAACTGGTTATTTTCCATTTTAGTTTCACTTATTATTTCATCAAGTAGCCCATACCACTTCTTCTTTGATTATATGAAATACCTAATAAAAGTAACATATTAACATACTAGAGGCCGGTCGTGGCGCAGAGGCACAAAGTGTGACTGCAAAATCGACTGGTTGTGGGTTCGATCCCCACTCGAGGAGATTTAATATTTATTTACATTCATATTTTCATTTCGTCGCTCTGGTGTGGAGGCAAAGCGCGGCGTTGAGTTCTGCCATTCAATACGCAATGCCTACAGAACTTGGCGGAAAGTGGGGAACGGAGTGTCTTAACACTAGGTTCCCGCTGCCTACCCTGCTTTGTGCGGGATACAGCGTGAAGCTAAGTTGATTTGAACTAGACTTGCTTTTTAAATAAATAAACTTAAAAAACAACAGATGTTATAACATAACAAATGTCACATGCTGGTCTGTTTAATGGAGATGCCTACAGAAAAATTAAATTTATGAAACTAATTTAGTTGCAACAGTTTCAACTGCTATGTTTAATAAGGAATATCAAAATTATTATTGTTAGCATAAGTTACTTATAATGTAGTAATAGGTGTCACTGTAATTACGAGTACGTCATTTGATATTGTTTCCATTATCGATTGTATTAAGTGGCGGTAGTGTGCTGCGTCTTTTCCGGTGGA
>DWQW01005355.1:0-17982 GCA_018249695.1 Heliconius erato demophoon
TCATTATTAAACAATTTAATATTGTAATTAGGTAGCCGCGTAAGAGAAAAGCAAATTGCTATTACTCTCTAAATACATGGAGTAAATCCTTAATGGATTTAGCTTAGTGTTAAAAGTAAATTGTTAACATGTACATATGTTTAGCGTGCGGTTGTAATTGTGACAGGTTCTGGGTTCGATTCCCATTTAAGGATATGAAATATTTAATATTTTCATTTCGTTGCTCTGGTAAAGAGGCAAAGTTCAGTATTGAGTTCCGCCACTCAACACGCAATGCCTCTAGATTTCTTCGGAAAGTGGGGAACAGAAGTGTCTCAATGGAAAGAGGTGTCTTACTAGATTGAATCTTGGTTAAACGCGGCAGTTAATAAATACAAAATGTAACTCTGACAAAAACATCCTTAGTTAAAGTTCGGTGTTAGATTATGCCATTATTTGATATGTTTCAAATTTGACTTATATGTCAACCGAATGACGTCATTGTAGCAAAATTATTTTGTTGCACGCAGTATCTCGCATATAACAGAATAGACAGAGGGAACCTAGTGTTAAACACTCCGTTCCACACGGGTGAGGTTCCCCTTACTTATTTATAACAAATCGTAATTAGTCTTTAAGTAATTGGTTGCAAGTACAAACCAGACAAATAAAAGTGAAAATATGAAAATTTCACATCCAAGGGCATGTAGGAAAGTGGTAGAGCATGTACGCGCGAAAGTTGCTACTAACATTGTGCGATAACTTCACAAAAAACATGTATGTCTCATTGAAGTGCTAAACCCGGTCATTATTTGAAAGTAACCTATTACTATTTGTATTAATTATATATATTGTATAATAGCAGCTTCACGATTTTCTCGCAGTGTAGGATAGACAAAGCGAAGGCGCAGATCAATTTTCAAGACATTGCTTATTTAGTGGCGGTTCTCAACGCCGCACTTTGTTTAAGAGAGCGGGGAAATGCAAATAATTAGATTATAATTATCCTCTGAGTGTGATGCGTGGTACACGCAATAAGTGGACAATTTATATGTAAAGGTAAAATAATCAATAATGTGCTTTTGTACTTTTTCTTAGGAAAAAAATATAGGTACTTTATTTCCAGGTATATGGTTTTATTCTATTGTAAACAAACAATAACTTACATGCTATGTTTATTCGTTAAAGTACAGTAAAAACGTATAGTAGATAAAGTAAGTACTCTTCATATAAATAAACACAGATTATCATATTTCAATGAACATTTTTCAAGTCCCTAAATGTACAAGGTAGTATTGTATTTATTCTTATATCAAATACCAGCGATATAGGGTTACCACGAAGGTAATCAAGTATTAGGTACACACTATACACACCCGTATAACCCTTCCAAAAGCTCACGTTACTATGTAATCATATGGGCACATATTACGTAATTTTTAAGCGTATCTTGAACTAAATCATCCTTAAAAGTAAGTAAGTTAGTCTCTAATTATAATAATTGCGGTAATAATGTGTCGGTCTGTTTGTCAAGATGTGATTATGCGGTCAACGTAACCGAACTGCTTAGGATTCCGCTAAATGTTTTGTGTGTTTTAATTAACTATCAGTGCGAGACAAGCGGTTGGTCTTGACTTTATTTTACGCATGTGTTTAAATAAGAATTATCATATAAACTTACTTAACCTTTTACAATCTTGCTTAAAAAGTTGAAGTAGATTCAAATCTTGAAGTTTTGATAATCACTTATTTTTACATTTCAACTAACTATATTTATTTCATCGATCTTCGATCGTTGCACTAAAAGCTGATTGAGTTCCACGATTCAACTCGACACGACTATTAAGATGCTTTTTTTACATAGGCCTGAGTTCTGTATATTATCAAATACTCAAAATATATTAAAGTTTTATAAGAAACAGCCTCAAGGTAATAAATAAGTATGGAATAACTATAACACTATACACAACAAAAAATACTTGTATGGTTAACAGTTCACACCCACATCACATCGTTCAGCTCATGACCGATGTGTTAAGTAGTGAAAGTTCGTGTATATAATACTAAATCAAATAAGATAGGTTGAATGACATTTTAGAGAATGCGGCATTGCACTTAAAACTTATGCAAGAGGTGTACACGCAAATTAATATTAGATATACATTTGCGGCAAATGAATAAAAAAATTAAAACGTAAATCAATCATTTTTAAGATTTTAATCTACATTTTTTATATGAATTTTATAAATTATTCTATTTTATAAAGCAGTTGTGGCGCAGGAGCACCGCGTTAGAATGTCAACGCGTCAGTTGTCCGTTCGATTCCCACTAGGAAGAAATAGTTATTTTAATTTCTCCGCTTTGATGAGAAGACAAAG
The DNA here is from genome assembly GCA_018249695.1 of Heliconius erato demophoon. NCBI lineage: Eukaryota > Metazoa > Arthropoda > Insecta > Lepidoptera > Nymphalidae > Heliconius > Heliconius erato. The sequence continues at coordinate 2,358 of DWQW01005355.1, forward strand.
CGTGGCGTTGAGTTCCGCCTCTCAACACATAATGTCTGTAATAATTGTAATTGGGGCGGTGTATGGGAAACGAAACGTCTTAACACTAGGTTCCGTCTTATATTTGAAATACAGCGTAAAGCTTAATTTTTTTTATAAAATACGATATTATATAATAATTATTTTAAGTGGACCGGTATCGGAATAATAAAATAAGTCGTTTGTTGTTTCAGGTGAGGGATCTCTTTTCTTTACAATGTCTTGTATGAACACTGAGCAAATAACTTAAGGTAAGTTTAATATTAAATTGTATTGTATATTGTGTATTGTATTTGTTATCAGTAATTTATTCGCATTAAAAATTATTTTATATAACATTTAATAAAAAAAAATAGGCCGAAACTCGTGGAGTAGAACACTGAAATTTCCTTGGAGAGTGTGTAAGGTATAAAGAAGACAAAATTATCCAAGAAATCTATAGAAACGGGAAGATTTTGCTTTTTATAGTTTATTTAAAATAAGTTCCAGGCAGCTAGATAGTTATGAATCAATACTTAAAAAATATAAAAGATGCATACAACTGTAGATAAAGTGAGATCACTTTGCCCTTTTGCTAAACACGCTTATTTTCTTAATCGCGGGGTTACTGACATTTAGCGTGCTCGTCTAAACAAGGACTTGCATACGTTGCCAGTGATTTAATAACGTAATTGATATAAGTTACTTCATATTTTGTTATTATAATTATGATAATTTTGTATTTAGGTTTCTTATATATTATAAGAATTATATAAATTATTCTTCGATTATGATAATTAAGTTAATTTTGTTTTTATAAAATGAGATTTTCTTTAAATTGTTTGAGAGAGAGAGAGAGAATTTAGTAAATAGTATTGTCAGTTAGTGTAACTTAACAGCGCGATTTTTGCCCACTAGACCAGGATCGCTAATATGTAATATATATAATTTATGTATGTATGGTTGAAAACAACAACCATACCATTACGTTCAGTAAAAGACACCCTACGGCCTTTGCATACCTCTTTCGCCTCGTACTTGTCCTAACATTACCCATTTATAATATTTTGTCTGTGTGTGTTGTTTATTTGATTTCTTAGGTACATTTTATTTGTACCCAATTCTATAAAGATATAGTATATTATATGAAATTGAGGCCAGTCGTGGCACAGGGGCACAAAGTGTGACTGTAAAACCAACTCGTTGTGGGTTCGGTCCCCACTCGAGGAGATAAAATATTTACTTAAAGTTATATTTCCATTTCTTGGCTCTGGTGTCGAGGACAAGCGCGGCGTTGAGTTCTGCCACTCAACACGCAATGCCTCCAGAATTCGAGGCAGAAAGTGAGGAACGGAGTGTCTTAACACTAGATTCCCTCTGCCTATCCTGCTGTGCGGGATACAGCGTAAAGCTGATTTATTTTATTTATTTTTATGAAATTGATACAAATATTGAATTGTTATTTCTATACATTAAGTAATATCCTTACTTATAAAGTAATATAGTGATTTCCGAGTGAATGAACACTTAAATGTTTACTTTCATCAAGAGAATGCTTAGAACGATGATGATCTTGAATGAAAGTAAGCGCGAACAGCTTATTAGTATTGGATATTTGCCGTGATTATGATTTATGATGTTAAAATGCATATTTCAAGGTTGTATTTGCAATATGAATTTTATATATTCATTTTAGGTGCCTGTATGTTACATTTCTTAAATTTAAATGTTTTTAAATTTAAGCTGTATTCCGCTTTTAGTAAGGTAGGCTGAGGCAACTAAATATTAAGAAACACCGTTCTCCAATTTCCGTTTGATTTTCAAGATATTGCAAGTTGAGAGGAGGAACTCAAACTCAATGGAAATAGTCCATTCAGCCGAGTGGGAATCAAACCCACAACAATCGTGTTGCAGATGATATCATGCTGCGACCTCTGTATTTTATTATATTATATACATTTTTAACATTTCTATAGTCGAATTTTTTAAAGAATATTACAGAATCGTATTTGCTGGTGAATTGGATTACTGAATAATATTTATAATATAAGATTTCCTCCTTATATTATAAATATTATTCAGTAATCCAATTCACCAGCAAACAAAAAAAAACAAATTATAACATAATGAGTTATTGTATACATGAATAATGTAGATAAGCTCTGCGATAAGACCTTAACTCATTATTTATAGGTGATAGTAATGTATGAAACAAAAAATCCAAAGCACGAGCCAACGTTGCCTATAAATATCGCACTAATGGCGTTTCTTACGGGTCTTCTACCTGCCTCGCAAGGTATTCAACCGTATGCAAAGGATCAAGGTGTACCGTAACTATAGAAAATTACCTATATATATAAATAGAATAAAGGTACATATAAGAATTTTTATTTTTTATCAGATTCACCCTGTGATCCTGCATATAGGCAGACATTTTTGGCAGAGGGAACCTAGTGTTAAGACATTCCGTTCCCCATTTTCTGCCGAATTCTGGAGGCATTGTGTGCTGAATGGAAGAACTCAAAGTCCCACTTTGCCTCGATGGTGTCGAGGCAAAGTGGGGCGTTGAGTTCTTCCCGACACGAAGAAATGGAAATATTTCATTTGTTTTGAGTGGGCATCGAATCGAACACAACCAATCTCGTTTTACAGTCACTCTTTTGTGCCACTGGCTTCAATCGTAATAATTAAATAGTAATAAGTTTATTTTTATTATATTTAAATAATATTTGAGTTTCACATATACCTACATAAACTTCTAACTTAACTTGTGTGTTTAACCATTTTTTAAACTGTGCCCGAGTTAACTCCTCAATTAACTTGGGCAATAAAAATGTGTTGTATGTCATACACAATATTCTTCTTTCGTTGTAGTTTAAAAATTATAATCATCTTCTCTAATAAGGATATTTTCATATAAGTGGAAGTTACACAGTTGTTAGTAATTTGAAATATAATTTTTATAACTAATCCCCACGGTGTCAAGGATGGCCGCTTTGCGTGTTTTGACGTTTACTTTTTAAGTAATGTTTTAATGAAGATTACGTTTATACTTTATACAGACGCATTGTGTAATTATTATTTTTTTATATTTATGTTTATAAAATACGAGGCAAATAGGTAGGTACAGCTGACAATTAAAAAAATGTTGTGCTATAAACATTATAGTATGTAGAATTTATGTAGTAATTATAGATGCTAAAAATTTATTTTTAAAAAACAAAAAAAAAATGAAAACTTCGTTCTGGTTAGATGCAATAAGGTTCCACCACCATTAAACTTTAAAAAAAAATAAATAAAAGTAAATTACGCTTGGTAATGACTTAAATGAATAATTATTCATTTACCAGTATGGGAATTGAATCCGTAACCACCGTCATATACTGCCCTACATAAAACAAATTTCAATAGTTAATTTTTTTTTACTTTACGCTCCATACGACATATAGTAGGATAGGCAGAAGTAACCTTCTATTAGTCTTAATAGTAGGTTCCTTCTGTCGTCACGTGAAAAAGGGGTACCGGAGTGTCTACTCCGATACCCCGCTTAACACGCAATGTCCCAATTTATTGGAACATTGCGTGTTAAGCGGCGCAACTCAATGTCACGTTTTTTTGTTACCAGAGCAAGGCAATGAAAATAAGTCATTGCTCCGTGAAATTCGAACCTACGACCGCCGCACTTGCAGTCAGACACTGTGCAGCTGTGCTATGACGGCTTCGACCGTACATAATATGAAATTTCACATTAATAGTTCCATACTCTTAGTGAAAAGTGAAGGTCATTACGCTTGAGCTATTATGCTTCTATTTATCACATACAACATGTTCACTCTAATGTATTGTGAAATTATGTTATAACATAACATAATTTCACAATATATATGTTTATAGTCATTTGAACGTCTAAATAATAACCATTTTAAATTATAATATATTGATTTAATGTTAATAGAACAATATTTTTTTATAATTTCTATCTAAATTATGAATCTATTCGAAGTGCTCTTCTAGTCAATAATATTTTTCTCTCAGATAAAATTTGGCGATATCTTGGCATGTGACTAAAAAGAGCGAATGAGCTTTTTTATTTTCCCGCTCTGGTAGGAAGCGCGGGATAAAGTCCTGCCATTCAACACGCATTTTTTCGAATTTAAGCGGTAAGCTCAAAACAGATTGTGTTGACACTAGATTATCTTTGCCGATTTTGCTACATACCGGATAGCTAGAATTATATAAAAAAAAGTTCATTTTAGGATCGTCTTCAATATATTTGATACTATTTGTACTATTTTAATTGTTGTATTCATACTGCTAATTATAGCCTCTTTTTATATTTAAAACATAAGAAAAAAATGTATAGAAAAATAAATTGCGGGAAACAGAGTGTCTTAATCTTAGGTTCCCTCTGCCTACCCTGCTAAAATAGTATTTTAGAATCACTTATCTAAATAGTTTTCAAGCGAGGGCGCGGCGTAGCACTATAAACGGCGTAACACAATTGTCTCATTTGTGACAACCTTGCGTTTTATTGTGCCTTTTCACACCCAAATAGGTTGTTTCTAAATTAATTAGTCTTTAAAGGTCATCTGTTTTGTTTGGTTAATGCTACTACTGAGAACGGATTTAGTTATAAAACATAAGTATAATAGGGCTTTTTTTTTTAAAGATGTCAGATCTTAAGCTTTTTCGAAATTTTAAGCATAGACGTAGGTGTATGAATTTTTAGGAATTAATTATTAGAAACTGTTATTAGGAATCTATTTTATAAAGTACTTTTTATGAATAATTGAAAAATCTTTATTTTTTGTGATAAAGACTTTTTTACCTTTTTTTGGAATTATAATGTAAAGCTGTATCCTTTCCTGTAGTAATGCATTATGATCCATTCTCCACTTTACGTTAAATAGTTGTCACTCCCATAGTATTCATGAGAAACCGGAAAATCCTTGAAATTTTATATTATCGGTGTTTGCATTTCAAATGTTAAATTAATAAAATATAATGAAGATGCATAGCTAATTCAGAAATTCATAAATTCAAATTATCTTATGACATTTTGATAAAGGTGGCTGTCGAAAATACAAAACTTAAAAAAATACTTGCTTTTTGCCAAGCTTGGGTCGGTTTGGCTTCAACCTTTTAACCTATTCGAGGAAAGACTATTAAGTGTCTGACTTTTATTTTAGGATAAAAAAACAAATTCTGGATTGTTGAACGAGTCTGACTGAATTCGATGTCTGTGATAGATGGATCTGACCAACGAGATCCATCTATTAATAAAATATTTTTTTCCCCGTAGCGGTAAACCAAAATTGTATACTTAACTATAGTGTTTTGGGATATAGACAGAATAAAATTAGTAAATATTTTTTATGTACTTCGCGCATGACGTACTTATGTTAAGACACTCCGTTCCCCACTTTCCGCCGAATTTTGGAGGCAATGCGAGTTGAGTGGCGGAACTCAACGCCGCGCTTAACACTATTTACACCATTTACAGCAGGGCGAAGAAATGAAAATATAAATTTAAATAAATATTTCATTTCCTCGAGTGGGGATCGAACCCACAACCAATCGCGGAGTCTTAAAGAAAACAAAGTTTGCTATAGAAATTATTATGATACTAGGATATATTATACAGTGTTGCCAGTGCTATTTGACAATACATTGCTATTTGTTGCAAAATTATGAATAAGACCGCACATTTTAATGCATATATGTAAATAACATAAATTAATTATTTTAAATATGTTATATGTTGATTTTATATATTTTATTTTGCATAGTTAAATAAGGTCAATTGTTTGTTAATGATAAAAATGTGATGTGTTCGTGATCTAATGGATGAGAAAATTTAAATGAATTATATATTTTTTGTAAAACTTTAAAATAATTCAATGAGTTATTATGTAAGATAGGTTATGTTCTTATTATTTTATTATCCTTACATATTATATTAACTCATTTTCGTAGCTAGTGCCTTGTAGTCACACTTATTTAACTGTAATCAAAAGTGGCTTGTAAAAAGTATTATAAATAGTAAATTAAATTAGAAATGAAATCAGCTTCACGCTGTATCCCGCATACAGCAGGGTAGGCAGAGGGAACCTATTGTGAAAATTTTGGAAGCATTGCGTGTTAAGTGGCGGAACTCAATGCCGCGCTATGCTTCGACACCAGAGCAAAGAAATGGAAATATAAATTTAAATAAATATTTAATTTCCTCGGATCGAAGGATCGGTCCCACAACTAGTTGCGTTTACAATCACAGTTTGATCCCCTGTGCCACGACTGGTCTGATCATATATAATACTGAAGTATTAAATAAATAAACATATTTTTTAAATAGTGATTGTCATCTCATTCACCAGCGTCGTCTTTGACGCCACGTGCATTTTGTCGTCACGCAGTGTTAAATAACAATGCGGTGTTCATGACACGGTTACGTCTGTTGCGTAGGCGCAGGTCTCATTGTACACCTACCAGCGATAGTTATCTGGCGCTATGGATTATTCATCTTATATTTTTGTTTAGGACTAAACGCAATGATGAAAGGATCTAACAACTTTGACCCGTAGGAGTACGTGGGTTGTGGGTTCGATTCATTTCTATTAATCGGAGAAATATTTTTTTTTTATTTCAAAACCCTGGATAAGACAAAGAGCGGTGTTAGTTGCGCCACTTAACACCGCGTTTTGTCATATGTATGTGTCCGTCATATTACCATGGAACGGAGCGTTTTCACAGTTATTAGGTAACCTCTGCTTATTCTGCTATATGAGAGATTCAACGGGAAATTCAATGGAAGAATACCTTCTTTAGTTAAAGATTGATTCCACAATGTATGAAATAATTTTATATAAATTTAATTATTTCTTTTTTTGATAATTATATTTATTTGTATATTTCGAAAGTCTTCTCACAGTATGCAATTATAATTAACGATTTTCTAACTTTTGAGTATTTATTATATAAGGTTAAATTTGTTAGACGAATACATCATTTATATGGAGAGGTATGTTTTGAACGAAGATATGAGTAGTTAGGCATATATCGTAAATAGTAATAAAATTATCTTTCGGTATTGTCTTTTCAGAGAAGCTAATGAACCTGATGTTAAGACACTCTGCTTGCATTGCATTTTGAGCGGCGGAACCTAACACCGATTTTGTGTGGGGTACCAGCGCGCTAAGTTGTCTTTAGCCTTAGTGATGAACTCTAAAGATTCAAGAGTCGTGCTTAAAGCTTAACACATCGGTGTAAACTATTATAAATTATAATATATCTTATTGTATAATATTTGAGGCCAGTCGTGGCGCAGGGCCACAAGCGTGCGACTATAAAGGCGACTGGTTGTGAGTTCGATTCCTACTCGAGCAAATGAATTATTTAATATTTTCTTTTATAATATGTAACGCGGCATGTAATGCCGACAGAATTCAACCAAAAATAGGATACGGAAGTGTCTTCATGAGAACGGAGTGTCTTAACTCTAGCTTCCCAGGTTCCCTTTGCCTACTTTGCAAAAATAACTAACATAATATATACTATGTCTTACGCATTGCTAAATGTCTATAGTTACATAAATTTATATTGTATAGTGACCTATTGGTTTGAGTAGCATTCTAGGGCGGGACATATTTGGTAAGGGATATCGTTATATGAGTCATACATAAATAATATTTTGTATAAATCTGATATGAAATTATATACTTTATTTTATTATATTACCGTATAAAATGTAGATAATATAATAATGACTGAGAACGTTTTTTACGTTCTATTTCGTATACGAAATATAAATTGCGTGGGCTCAATTTTTGGCATTTATTATTTAGGTTGTGGGTTCGATCCCCATTCGAGGAGATTTATATTTCCATTTCTTCCCTCTGGTGTCGAGGTAAAATGCGGCATTGAGTTCCACCACTCAACACGCAATGCCTTCAGAATTCGGCGGAAAGTGAGTAAGTGAATGACTTAACATTAGGTTCCCTCTGCCTACCCTGCTGTGTGCAGGATACAGCGTAAAGCTGATTTATTTATTAATTATTATACATACATTGTTATAGATATATATGACTCATAACTGGTTTTATTATCAAAATTATACACTTGTCCAAAAGGCAATTTATTTGATTTATGAATATTGATCGACAGGTGTTCTTTTAAGGTTGAGCGAGTTGTATAATATTTAAATAATAGTCTTTGCAAATCTGGTAAATTTGTAATTGTTACTTTTATAATAAAAATAATTGATCGTTTTTTTAAAATTAAGGAATATTATTTAATAACTGAAACGAGATGTTTGGGTCACTTTTTTCAATAAAAAATTAAGCAGCATACAATGTGATGGTAAAAAAATAAATCAGTGGTGAATGCTTTCACCGATTTAAAAAAAATAATAAATACATACAAGTGGGGAAATGGAGTGTCGTAACGCTAGGTTCCCTCTGCCCTGCTGTATGCGGAACACAATGTTGAGGTCCGCCCTTCTTGCTCGTGTCGCTCAACACTGCCACTCAGAAATGCCTCGTATTTTGGTGGCAGGCGGAGAACGGAGTGTTTTGACAATAGATCCCACCTGTCTACCCTGTATGCACAAAAAGTGAAGGATAAACAAAAAATAAATGTTATTATTTCATTCTATATTTATTCTGCTTACATATTACATAACACGAAATTGTTTAATGAACAAAAATATTACTTATGTCCATTGTTATATTTTACATGAACACACAAAACAAAAGGTTTTATTTTTTTCTATCTTTTCTTTTTTTTACTATTATTTTTTTTATTTTAATTTAAATCGCAAAGAATTACAATATCGATGGGACGATACTTACAAAAACTCTATTGACGTTACACTTCGTTGGTTACAGAACATAATAGTACGTGAAGCAAACCGTGGCTGAAGGAAGCTTGACGAGTTCTTTTTTTATGGAGATTAATGAAATGAGATTGTAGGATTTTGATTTTTAAGAAATTTAAATAAAATTTTAATATAAATCGCTTTCGGGCACCGAATGAGTGCCAAACAGCAGGAGATTTAGAATTTTTGGTAATCTAGGTTAATTATTATATAAGAAACAAAAAAAAAATAACACTATTTGGCCGGACAGTGAAGAACGGAGTGTGAAGACACTAGACAATTTTTTTGCCTACCGTTTTATTTTTGAAATATGCCATGTGGACCACGATGACGTTTTGCGAGATAATAATAAAATGATAAAGCTAAAAATGGAAAGTATTTCATGTTTTTTTAATATTAGCTATAGTATCTACACTGTAGGTACAATCCTTGACCTATGGAGATTTGTGATGGGAACCTTCTGTCAATTAATTCTTAATCCCGTCAGTTGACCTTGAAGTGTATAGCTTAATTGTCTCTTAATTACGATCATTATTGCTCTTATATTTTATAGCGTGTCGAAATCTGGGCGTTGAAAATACTTTGGAATGAACACAATTTTTTTTTAATTTGTTTTTAGTAGTTGTCTTTTATAGTAATTTTACTTAATATGTTTCTGAATAAATTATAAAAATGTACCTATAACTTTAAGATTTCTTTTAATCTTGCTAACTAAAAATTCTTTGTACTATAGTTTTTATTCAAATGGCTAATAGCTCTGCTCCTGCTACTTTTCTCTGTAACCAGGACAATAACAAAATATATTAGAAGAAACATTAACTATGATACTAATAAATATAAAATGGGGTTAAATAGGGATGAATTATTTTAATTTTCCCACATGGTAAAAAATAGTAGACAAAGTGTAGCGTTCAATTCCGCCACTAAGCAAGTCTCTAATTCAAGCGGAAATTGGAGAACATGTTGTCCGAACACTACGTTCTTTCTGCCTTCCTAACAAAGTGTAAAGCTAAAAAAACAAAACTACATATACGTATATACATAAATTTATAAGTGTTTTGATGTGTATTACATACCTTTAATAAAGTAGTAAGAAGTATCGTGGGAATATTGAAATGCTATGAAAGAAATAAAACTCTATAGCTTGAAATGAAAATAACTAATGAATACATTTCTATAGATATGCACATAACCCATCGATTGCTAGTCAACATGATAAATTGCTTCTTATTAAATAAACACCAGAGTTCGACCAAGTGTTGTGTGAATGTGAAACATTTCTTTATGTGATTTGAATTGATCGTTAGCTCGTCAATGTTTTTAATTAGATATCTGAAATATTTATACTGATTTTCATAAATATTTCTTAATGATTTTTTGTAACAAGGTATAGATTTTGTATTTTTTTTGTACTTCTCATACCTTGGTTCATTTTGCGGATTGGCTCATTTTGCGGATTAGTTATATAGAAGATAATATCTAAAACCGTAAAGATAGTTCAAAATTTGAATCTGTAAATTCACCTTTGAAGCACACTATCATGACAAAAATAGACAAATGTGTGTGGGTATTTCTAATAATAACCGCCATTTTCGTAACAAACAATAATAATAAAGGTCATGAATCACGAACACAATAATTAATTAGTTGCGAAATCAATGACAATGCATGTGGGACAGCGGGCCGCTTTCGTCGTCCCTATCTGTCGATCACGGACAACCGCACCTTTTCTGGCTCAGCAATTCTATGTTTACTAATAACATTATAATAAGAAGTTTAATCAGGTGTAAATAGTTTAGGAATATTTTATTTTACTTCACGCTATTTATTGTAGGGTAGTTAGAGAGAAGTAACCCAGTGTATAGACACTTTAATATCCGTATCCCGTTTGTACTCTTAACATTCCGTGTTAAGTGACGTAAACAAACGCTACGCAATAATATAAAAAAAAAACAAAGAAGAGTAATCATTACCTTATTATTATATGTAGACTGAAGACTTGTTACCAACACTAACAGTATTTTATTGTAGCCAGGCCCATAGTTTCCTACATTTGCGCATTCTCTCCTATATACTAAAAAATGTAGTAGTAATATGATCAATTTTCAAAAACTTGCTTTGACTACAATTCGTTCAGCTTTAACTAATGAAACTATCATCAAACTTTGCTACATTCTTATACAACTCGTGTTGCAACAAAATTAAAGGAATATCTTGTTTGTAGGTAACACGAACGTTGTAATGCAAATAAAAATTCAATTATAGTAATTGGTGTGTCACGTAGAGACGCTTACGTATTTTGTTCAATTATATTATTGCATCATTTTATATCATATTCCTATACAAAATTATATATAATTACTATTTACAAAATTATTTTCTTTTATTTCTCGCTTTTGTCACATAATGTATAATAGGAATAATTTCTATCTACTCTATAGTGTAGTAATAAGTAACTCTGAATTTCTTATTATGATGATTAATTTTATTAAAGCAAATCAGCTTCTAGTTTTTTCTGCACAGGGTAGGCAAGGTGGGAACCTATTATTGAGACACGGGTTCCCTAGTTTCCGCCCATTTTACGAGATATTGCGTATTGAGTGGCGGAAGGTTTTGTGTACCAGAGCGGAGAAATGAAAATAATTTAATTATAATCATTTCCTCGAGTAGGGGTAGTAATCGCGAGTAGGGCTATTACTACTGGGGCCCTACAGCGCCTTTTTTGCATATTTCATATAATTTTAATATTTTTTTTGGAAATACGATATATGCGTGGATTTTATTGTATTTGTTACAAGATTTTATTAGCATACATATGTAAATTGTAAATCGACACAGACCACTTAGGTTTTGACTTAGTTGCCCAATTCGATCACGTATGCAATCGCCGTTGCCTAGACTTTAGTGCATGTCGAAATATACTTTAAGACATTCATTTGAGTATAATTTATAGATTGTACATGTGTTGAATGTTATTTATTATAAATAGTTTGACTGTTACATTTTGTATCTAAAAATTATAATATTTTGTATTTTAAAATCTCAGCGAAGAAGAAGAATGAATAACCAGCACAGATTTTTTTAATTTATAAATTGTATTTCTGTTACAGGTATTACATTATAAAAATGCTGTTTATCGTATGTGTAATTGGAAAGATGGCCTGAAAAGTATGTCATTATTTTTTTTGGCTTCAATATTCCTTTATTTAAATACAAACAAAAACACTTTATTTAAAAACAAATTAGCTTCACGCTGTATCCCGCACGCAGCAGAGAGAACCTAGCGTTAAGACACTCCGTTCCTCACTTTCCGCCGAATTCTGGAAACATTGCGTATTAAGTGGGGGAATTTAACGCCACGCTTTGCCTCGACACCAGAGCGAAGAAATAAAAATATAAATTTAAGTAAATATTTCATTTCCTCGAGTGGGGATCGAACCCACAACCAGTCATGGCGCCCCTGCCTCTGTGCCACGACTGGCCTCATAATTACTTATTAATTAGACTCTTCTTGTTACTTAAATTATTTGAAACTTAATAGTTCAATGGCTCTAGAACTTTTCTCACGCGATCAATAGGAATGCTCCAACAGTATAAACTAGCAATGCAAATGTTCATTAATTACAAATATATTGACTTTCAAATCATTACCGTACAGAGAAAGAGCGCTAGAGCTAGATACAACTGTTACTCGGTACATGTTTAATATTCTTAGTGAATTGTTAACATAAGGGTCAAATGAAGAATATTTTATTGTTTTTTCACAGCTAACTATCTACTTTTATATATTACATTGGAAGGCACAATCGTGCGACTGTAAACAGGTTTTAGGTTCGATTTCCACTCGAGGTAATGCTATATTTAATATTTCCTCGCTCTGGTGTCGAGGCAAAGCGCGGCGTCAAGTTTCAATCAAAACTCAATGCTTCCAGAATTTGGTGGAAAGTTGATAACGATAATCGTTTTTTGACAAATTAAGATTGAAAAATCTTTTATTGTATTATTAGCATAAATATTCCACGTACTTTTAAGATATTTCACTTACATAGATTACATAAAGTTTATTCGTGAATATTTTTCATTATTCAGACAGAGATTTTCAAGTATTACCTACATTTTTTTAAGATACATGCTAGACTATATAACACAACGAGATTATATAAAATTTTATTATAATATTATTATAACTATAAAATATTAATAAGCGTTATTATAACAACTTTAATTAATTTAAAATGCTTATGGATTAATTAAAAAAAAATCCATACGCATTTGTTAACATTATACATAAATGATCAATTAATCAAACCCAAAACAATATATAACCGGTTCGCCCTTGGTATTGGGTAGTAGAAATATCGTTCTTTATACTACAGTCGACCTGTCATGTAGGCATAGACACCGAGATAAGAATATACATACACTGCCATTTATAATTTGAGATAACCCACTTAGTTAAAGCTATAATTGCCGTAAAAAGTATTATTTGCAATAGTTAAGAATATACATTATATTGTGTAAGAGTCTTCGATGTATGTATGTATGTAGAGAGAGTCATGGTAGCGACACAGAAGTGGGGACCTGTAACGGATTTGTGATTATATTGTTTTTTTTTTTCAAGAATTTTTTATTCGAACGCTGAATAGTGAAATTTTTCATGTTCTATAAGAGCTTTTTAATACAATACACTCAAAATTATCTAAAGATAGAATTTTAAAGAAGATAAGTCAATTGTATACGCTCGATTTTTAACTACAAAAGATAAAAATATCTTAAGGGTCTACACAAGCTTCACGCTGTGTTCCGCACACAGCAGGGTAGGGAGAGAGAACCTTGTGTTAAGACACTCCGTTTCCCACTATCCGCCGAATTCCGGAGGCATTGCGTGCTGAGTGGCGGAATTCAACGCCGCGCTTTGCCTCGACACCAGAGCGAAGAAATAAAATATAAATGTAAATAAATATTTCATGTCCTCGAGTGGGGATCGAACCCACAACCAGTCGATTTTACAGTCACACTTTGTGCCTCTATGCCACGACCGGTCTCAATAATAGATAAGTTACTTGATTTTTTATTTATATATTATCATATTTCGAATTTGCTCTAAAATGCTAATCTAACAGTAAAGATTAGTATAAACGTGCAGTACTTGTCGTTTAGGTACACAGTTTAGTATTGAAATTTAAACAGGTCGTGCCAGTTATATGCTAATCTCATTAATAGTTTCGTTCCAGCGTGAGTTATCGGCGGACAGTCCGTTATTGGGAATTAACGAATCCTCGTTAGACTTTATTAGATGATACGAAATATATTCGTGTAGTATTTAGAAATAATTAGATGTATTTGTATTACTTTTTTTTCACATTTTTTTTGCATTTTTTTTTTAATTATAATTATAATAAATATAAATATTCTCCTGTTGATTTACAACAATATGTAGACGTATTTTTTGTAAAAGAATGCTGTTTGGAAGAGTAAAATGTTTTTAATTCATTTTTATGCAATCTTTCAGAAAATACCAAAAACATAGTTGCTTATAAAGATCGTCTTAACGAAATTTTACATTTGACATTATAAGGGTCCGTCAGCCAATGCACCTCTATGATAATAATATTGCTGAAGTGGACAGAATGTACGAAACATAGTGACTTAATTTTCCGCGTGAAAAAAATACTTTAATTTTTATAAAAATTGACAGTCACTTTTACCTAAATTTAGTGAAAACCTACTTAACAATGATTTCTAACATTATAACAACTAACATTTTACTTCTATTAAATTTCAACATAGATTGTATTATATTGTTGGTATGTCATATTACATTCGAACCCCAGAGGCCTACAGTTCTAAGAAAGTCAGGCCCAGCCAATGTTATCCCATGAATAATAATGTACGAAAGCGCGTGCCGGAAGTGAAATTATGAACAAACATCTGTACGTATGTACATATAAATATACATATTGTAAATATTTTATATAGTGATATGGTGGTTACTAAAATATTTACTTTAGTTAGTTTTGTATGGATATGTTGTCTGGGATTTCTTTATTACATAATATTTAAATAATAAATTCTTTGATGATCTCTGCAAATGTAATAGAGTATTTGAATTTAAATATACGTTTTCATTTCGATATTTTTGGTCTTAATACAATAAATAAAATTTTAATAGCCTCACTGTGTTCTGCTCTTGAAGGTCTTGAAGGCTTATAAGAACATTGAAGTCTTTGAAACTCACATCTAATTTATTGCATGAACTTCCACTTATCCACTCTAATCAAATATGTATATATTTTTCTATAATTACTGACTTTTTGTTTTCTTCACACAAGTTAGCTCTAAAGCAATAATTTCATATTACCACGCAAGTGATTGACTACAATTGATACAGTAATAATCTTGAAAAAAATGTTGGCCAACGCGGAAGAAGCAAATGTTCTTGTGAGAAAACGGAACCCTGATTGTCTAATACATTTTACATCTTGCATAATACCGTTCCCAAAGATCGAAAAACTAGTTCTATTGAATTACGATTATTTATGAAGCGTTTCGCTATAATTTGTGTGATCAAGTTGTATGCAATTTTTTTTGATTGAGAAATAGTTTTGGCGTTACTATTTTTTTCTTTGAGTTAAATGACATACTTTAAGGCAAAAATGGTCGTGGGAATTAGGATGTATTTTTGGTGAGAATTTGTGGCTGATTTATTTGTAAAATATCTATGTAATATCTCGTCGCAGTTGTTGACGTAGGTGA
>DWQW01005356.1:0-17978 GCA_018249695.1 Heliconius erato demophoon
AGTTTATTTAGTTCTTACTGTGTTTTAAGCTTTAAACCCTCGATTACAGTTTGGTAGTTTTCCTGTTTGTTTGTTTTTTGAATTTGTGCATTAATTGATGCTTTTGTGCTAAGACTGGGAAATAAGACGTTTATTTATACATAATTCATCCTTATATGTACCCATATTTTATAAGTCGTGGCGCAGGGGCACAAGGTGCGACTGTAAAATCGACTGGTTGTGGGTTCAATCCCCACTCGAGGAAATGAAATATTTCTTTACATTTATATTTTCATTTCTTCGCTCTGGTGTTGAGGTAAAGCGCGGCTTTGAGTTCCGCAGCTCATCACACAATGCCTCCAGAAGTTAGCGGAAAGTGGGGAACGGAGTGTCTTAACACTAGGTTCCCTCTGCCTACTCTGTTGTGTGTAGGATACAGCATAAAGGTGATTTATTTTTATTTATATTTCATAAGAAGGAAGATGTAAAAGTCAAGTGATAAGTCACTTCGTTTTTACGATTAAATTTCACCTCGCACACCTATATCTGTCTTTACCAAACATATTTTATTTTTTTAGCTTTACATTGCCGCATAACTTGAAAATCCAATCAAGTTAAGACAATTCGTTCCCCACCTTCCGATCAATTTTCCAAACATATTGAGGAAATAAACATAATTTATTCTCTCGAGTGAGACTCGAACCATTAACCACAGCGCTAACAGCGTCTGCCTTCATCCGAAAAAAATGTTTGCCATTGGTGTATTTTATTGGTCGTGATAAGATAAAATCGATAACGTTTCATGGGATGATGTAAACTAATTAACAGAATAAATCATTGATTAAAATAGATTATTTCCTAAATAATAGAGCATAAATGTAAGTTAATTTTTTGTCACGTTTAAATACATTCCACAAAACTACCTCCAAAGTGCCCAAAACATAGTTAAAAATATTCAAACCAACCAACAAACAAAACATATATTCCAAATAATCCTATCCCAAGCGCCATTGAAAACTGAAATTTCGTGCGATCCTTGCACTGAATGAGAATGCAATTTTCAAAATACCGTTACAATGGTCCGGGGCCCTATTGTTGATATAAAGCCTTCGCGTCCGTCACACCGATACAAAGTTTAATTATGTTACGTAGAAAATCCTATCGGTAAGCAGATTTAGTGTATAGTATAGTATTCGGCGGTATTGTCGCTGTTTATAATATACGAGCAGAGGTGTTCAATGTGTGTTAATATAATGGAATTTAATGTTAATTCAATGTTTGACGTGGTTGTGTGGTTTGGGTGTGTGAATGTGGTTGTAGTGTAAAATCTATTCTTGTAATATACTAGCGACCCACTTGCGGCTTCGCCCGCTTCAATTTATTGTTTTATTATAGCTTATTGATTAATCTTTACATAAGTTGGAGTATATGTGTTATATATTACTGTAAAGTTTCATTTAAATCCATTTTGTAGTTTTTACGTGAAAGTGTAACAAAAGATCATACTTACAATCTTTCACATCTATAATATTAGTAGAAAGGATTTATATATTCTTACAACTTTACTAGGCTAGGCATAAACATACTCAAGTGCGTATTGAGTAGGGGAACTCAATCCCATTTTTTTTCTCATTACAAGAGCGAAGAATTTTCTTATTACATGAAAACAACTCGTTTCCCCAATTAAGAAACGATCCAACAACCATCGCATATACAGTCAAACGCTGCTTTGCATCACAACGACTTAAATTTTCTTTTATTAATTCCACTCTATTTCTATTTTAAGAACGTAGACAGTAAATCTAAAACTATTCAAGTCCACTACATAACACCTAAGATACCGTTTCGCATTCAAACACAAACGCTTTGAAACGCTGGATCATAAATAATCCTATCATCCGCATTAAATAGGCGCCGAACAGATGTATGACTATTTGTGTACTGGGACCATGTCCATTGGGGGGAGCTATGCTATACTTAAATCGTTTTGTCTTTTTGTACTAGTAGTTTAGTGGAGAAATTGTGGAAAAATTTGGACGTAGTTTGATATGAACGTATGACATAGTGGTTAGAGCGCTCACATGGTTTCTTAGAGACCGAACCCCGCGTCCGAGTTAGTGTTATGTTAAAATTATTGTTTTATATAAGTAAATTTTTAAATTATTTAAAAAAATGGTATGCTATATAAAATTTTATACTATTATCATTTGACTACTTTTGTTAAAACACTACAATCTCTAAAAGGTCAAGAACAAGGTATTGATTAAGTTCTCACTGCTTTCAAAGCAGAAACGTAAAAGCTGAAAAAAATATTGAATACTTAAAAAGTTTCCATATTAAAACTAGTCTACCGACTATGGCTACAAGCCTCAAGAAGAGGTAGTGGACGCGTGACGTGTGTTTCCCACGCCCGTGTTTTTTATGTACCACAAACAATCGATTCCACACAATTACAAATAGAAGTGGAAATCTTTCAAAGAAAAGCTCACGGTTTGTGCTCGAGCTTTTGTATATGCGGTTAAGATTATTTTATGTCTTTTTCCAATATTATTTATATTTTAAAATTCTATTTATATTTTATTAAATATATATTTTAGCCACGATACATATACGACATATCCCAAATGTCACTTTTTCGGGTGGAAATTGAACCCACAATATGTCCCGCTTACAGTCACACTCTTGTGCTCCAACGTCATAACTGGCTATTTAAAATAAGTTTTTAAATATTGTATATGGACACTTCTATACAATCAATACCTCGGCATTTAGAAAACTTAATTATATACGTACAAGCTACAGCTTTCACAATAAAACTAATACCACTATAAATAAATAATAGTTATATCGTATTTTACATTTAAACACAATATTTAGGTCATTTATACTCCGATGGGTCAAGGCTGTAAATCGATAGTCAGCTATCATTGAACGTCTAAATAAGTTAACCTGAAATTCATTCTGTTCTGACATGACAAAGGGGTCCGAGCACTCCGAGCGAATGAAGAATATGTACGGAATTTTTGGATGTAAAATTCTATTTTTTTCACCAGTACTCTTATTTTTTTTTCTTCATTTAATATCTCCTGTAGTATAGATAGATGAGTATGTTTTGTTCTTTCTGTTTAATTTGGTGATATTTTATTGTAAGGTGTTGTAAAGAGGCGTGTTTTAAGAATAATATATTGAGGAGGTATCTTTGCGCAATGGCATTGAGTCTGATTGTGAATGTAACGGTTGTGAGTTCGATCTCTATCTACACAGTATTTTTTATTTGTGGGAGTTATTATATTTAAATTATTTGCCCGTTTTAGCAGATAAAGAGAGGCGTTGAGTTCCACCATTCAACAAAATGGAAAAGTGGCGTCTTAACCTTAAAGAGTTCCCTCTGCCTCCCATGCTATGCGGGAAAAACCGTATAGTTAATTTTAGAAAAAGTACTTTTAACTCTACTATCATATAAACCTATAGATAATTTAAGAGTATGCCACTCCATTTTCTCCCCTCCTTAAGGTATCTCCTATCTCTACCTACACAAATTCGTAGTATTTTTATGAACGTTCTACAAATTATCATGTGTATCTAACACTTGACTAGTCGAGATTTTTAGGCAACACAGTATACTCTTAATGGCATGAAAACAAAAATGCTAACTAAATATATTACCAAATCAAAATGAATTCCAGTCAATTCCGTAGTGTAACATGATTAAACGGGAATTTTATCACAAATTTGCCACGGCGAATGCAAAGCGAGATTTTCCCATGAATTTTACATGACGTCGTGACATCTCTAAATATACATTTTACCTGAGTTGCAAAATCTATATAGGTATATGAAATTGTTTTATATGTTTGTTCGTAGTTTTAATATCTATTGGGTCTTGTTTGTATATGGATAAATACTTGTTAGAATATTTAAAAAGTTCTTGGTTGAGTAGACATTTGAATAGTTCTTAGTTGACTTAGCGTCGGAGGTTATATATGAAAATGTCGCCTTAGTTAATTGCTATTATACTAATTTGGAGCTACTAATAATACTCTAAATTCATCAATACAGGTTTGATAAAGGTATATAAATTAGGTATGTGTTACTTTTTTTCCTCCTGGTCGGAAAAGAGTTCATAAGCTCGCAATTTTCAGAAATTTTGCCTACTAGAGAAAGCAAAATGAAAAAAAAAGTGAAAATGAAGAAAAAACCTAACAAGACAATGTTCACAAAAAATCCAATTCGTCAAATGAATGCAATAACAAAATTCGAGGCATCCGCTCATTTTAACTTAAAATTGACCCTTCCGCTAAGTTATTCAGACTCAAAATTCTCATCGTGCTTCCGCAAAGAAATAACTAAATTAAATATTTCTTAAAAATTCCAAAAAAAAAAATCGACGAGAATGCAAATTATTTGTTCATAAAGTGACTTATTCTTTGACGGATGAATATCCTAGTCAGATTTGCACGTGTCAGCCGAATCGGAGCCTAGCAAATAAAATGAATGGTGCCGGCGGCAACGGTAGAAAATTGGAATGGTTATTTTGGCTGTTTTTTAATGTTTGGCGCGGCTCGGCGTGTTCGCTCTGAACGCGATAGGATTCAACGCCGCCGGCTACCGGCTTACCTGCGTCCGTTTGACACAAATCAGTAAATAGGAATAAGCAATTGGTCATTTCGAATTTATCTCATTTTGGAGGGTAGTTTGATTTTTTTTGTAGGGGGATGTCAGTGTACTGGCTTTGTGGGGTTATTGGATGTATGAATATGAATTTGGCTTAGGCGAAAATCTATCAATATTTGATGATTGTATGGTAAATAATACAAATAACAGAACGTAATGATTGCCCCTTATAAACATTTCTTCTTTTACTAAGAGACTTGACATATATAGATAGAATCGATCTATTAGTAGAATATGTTTCAAATATGAAAAGAGAAAATCCTCTCTAGTGTCTTTCTCTCTCTCCATTTTTGCCACAATTAGACATATTGCGTGTTTATTGGCATAACTCAACGCCGCGTTTTGTGTTTCCCGCGTATTGAAACGGAAATAGTTCATTCCCAATGGGGAAGAACGTAACGAATACTACTGAGCTTACTGTCATATACTTTCTCACTGTGCCACCAACATACAAATGTTTACTACACATACTCTGTACATCTACAAAATATATTCGTAAAGTAAAATAGGATTCGTTCTAACCTAATGCTTCGAAAATATTCAAGTGATTGGGGACTATGGGTTGCAGATTGAATTTGCTTGCCCCAGAGAATAAGAAATGTGGTCAAGGATTTAGATCCGCTGATATTGAATACGATTTTAATTCCAATATCTTGGATATATAATATTAAAGGCCGTCGTGGGGTAGTGGCGTAGGATTTGACTGTAGAAACTTTGGTTGTGGGTTCTGCTCCCACTGAAAGACTTTCTCATTAAACTTAACACAATGTTTCCAAACTTATCCTGATATTTGCTGGATACAACGTTAAAATTATGATATCAAAACTTAGAAGTATAACTAGCAGAAACTTAGAAAAAAAATATATTTAAAGATTTTTCTTGTAATCTATACTTCTATACTTGTATATAAAAACGAGAGATTTGTATTTGTGCATGTTTGTAGTGAATAAACACAAAAATACTGAACCGATTTTTATAATTCTACCAGCATTAAAAAGCTTTACTTTATTACTGAATAACAAAGGAATTTAAATATTTAATATTTTCATTGTTAAGTATAAAGTGTCTTAAGTTATACTTTTTTGTCTCCAAAACTATCAAAAATTCTTATAGAAAATACTTTAATTAATTTAATGTAAACAAGGTACTAAAACTTTAATACTATTATAATAGTCTTTATAAGTACCTACACTACAGACATACAAATATAAAAACTCAGATGCTTTCTTGAATTCGCAGGCGAAGCCGCTATCGGGATTCTAGTATATTTAAAACCCGAATCCATTACGCCGTATTCATATAAAATAAATCATTATTAAACTACACAATAGAAACAAAGCTGGTTTATATGTAAACAAAACAGTGGTCACGTGGGTGTAACCTACTACGATGTCAAAGAGGCTCCAACTACGCCTTTAAACAGGAATATCGGAAATACCTTTGCCGATGATATCTACAGGTCACTCGCTAACGGCCTCACTATATATGTCTATAACAAAGAAAAGATACAAATAAAGGCCAGTATTGAGTGGCGGAATTCAACTCTGCGCTTTGTCTTCTTAGGAAAGCAAAGAAACAAAAATTTAATACCCCGACTGGGAATCGTAGCCACAACCATTCCTTTTAGACATACGCTGCTCTGCTATACCACAACGATAATTTTAACTTTTCTTACCTTTTAAATAAAATATATAACAAAGCAACATTACAACAAGAACCAAACGGCAGCTAAAATTTAACTTATATATAGCCCTTCATATACTCCTAGCATAGCGTAGCTTCATATGAGAATGCATTAACAAATTGAATGTGTTTCACATCTTCACTGTCCCCGTCCCGAGAGGTCTGAGTGGTAAGACTTATGAAACGTACCTGTTATTTTGCTGAATTTGGTAATAAAGGCGAACTCTGGAGAGAATACAATGGTTATATTTAAATACTTGTTATGTAGAGTTGGTTATTTGTTATAATATAGCCGGTGTGGTGCAGTGGGACAGTGTGTCTGTACATGCAACGATTGTAGGTTCTAATTCGTATCTGGGGTAATAAATTTTTTTTATTTTCATTGTGTTGGACACGTGACAAAGACGTTGAGTCTCAAAATACGCCTCTCAAAATACTATGTCACGTAAATTAGGCAGAAAGTGATGAACAGAGTGTCTTAACTTAACTAAGTTTTTAATGCCCACGTTTAACTCATACAATAATTTGAAACATACAGCGTAAAGGTAAAAAAGATCCTCTCATCAGAGAATAACTACTGCTGCTCACTCTGCTACAAACGAAAGATGCATGAAGTTAACTAATGAACGCTAATCATTCTAGTATTCTCTTCTATCAGACATTTTAATTTACCAACAAACAGTGCAACTGTTAAGCATTCCTTTTTTATATTTTCACTCTATATCCCGGATAAGCTGTGGGCACCTAGTGCTAAGTCACTCCATTCTCTACTTTCCACTCTACCATTTCCTAATCTCCCTTTTTTCTTAATATTGCACTGTTAAGTGGCGGAGCTTAACGCCGCAGTTTGTCTTGTGGTCATAGCAAAAGAAATGAAAATGAAAATAATAATTAATTCGCTCAAATCCACAACAAAAGCGATTTAAGTCTTACTCTGTGCCGAGGTGGTTTCACATGCTCACGTAAAATAAAGGCGTTTAGTTCATTTTTTAATAGAAGTGTTAGTCGAAATTGAGTAAACCTTGAGAGTAGATTGATCTCACCGTACGTGCTCGTGCATTTTGGTAATCGTGAACATGAAGTGGAATTCTAGGTTGAATGTTAGACATATATTGTTAGATCTTGTTTGAGGTATTGAGCTAGTACATTAGGTTAGAATTGCTATATATTCTTCTTTATTTTAGTCTTAATTTATAACTTTTTTTTTGCTTCACACTGTATACCATACGATAAAATATAACAATCTTATTCCTTGTAACTATTAAAGATATTTATATTTTTTACCAAGAAAAAAAAAACAAACTTGTTCAATTTCAACCGGATACCATAATCAGAACCTAACCAAACTATCGTTGAAGTGTATCCTTTCAAATAAAAAAAGAATCATCAGAATTGGTTGGCGTGATAGTGAGTTATTCCTCCATTTGTAGCGCACATACCTAATACAAATTTAAGACTTATATGATTTTCTCATAGGTACTATTGTCAGAAATAGATAAAAAAAAAAAGACATCAAAACGGTTCACCCAGTCAAAAGTTCTGAGGTAATAAACATAAAAAAAGTAACTCGAATTGATAACCTCCTTTCTTATAGAAGTCAGTTAAAAAAAAACAATCCATATTTTTTTTATAAAGCAAAACACAAAAGTCAAAACAATATCCGATTATAATCATCAATAGTATTTGTAGAGTCCTTACATTACGCTCGAATCATCCTTAGGGGCTGTTTTCCCCCATTTGGCATCCACAACGTCACTTTATGGCACTAAACTGTGTATATTTTTATTATTCACGATAATACGCGTTACATTAGCGTGTTTCTCTTTTTTTCCGTTTTTCCTTTGTTTTCTGTATTTCCTAATACTATTATTTTGTTATCAATATACGATTTGATGTTAAATATTAATAATATAATGTGATGGGTAATGATAAAGCCCATTTTGTTTTTGTTTGTTTGAATTATAAATCAGTTTATTTGATTATATGTTTTTCTTTGGGGCCAGTCGTGACTCAGGAGCACAATCGTGTGACTATGAGCGAGACTGGTTGGAGGTTTGATTCCCACCTGAGGAATCAAAATATTTCATTTTTAAATTTTTCGCTCTAGTGTCGAGTCAAAGCTAGTATTAAGTAGATATCGCGGACAATTTTTTAGCTGTACGCTCTATTTCCTATGAAGCAGCGTAGGCAGTGGGAACCTAGTAGTTAAGACACTCCATTTTTTATGCACCGCCCATATTACGAGACGTTGCTCTTTGATCTGCCAAGTTTAATGCCGTGTTTTGTCTTGTCACAAAAACGAGGAAATTATTTTTTTCCACCGAGTGGGAATCAAATTCCAATCCATCGCGCTTACAGGTGCAGATCTACTGTACCATGACGACTCCCATCACGCTATATATATACTCATATATTACATATATGAAATGAAACAAATTTTTACAAACATTTACATTTTCTAATAAAGTAGTCTTTTAAAACAGACGCTCGAAACGCTGTACGCTATTCTATAGTCATGTCAAAGAACTTATTGTGTGAACGAATATGGACGAGAGAATGTAAAAAAGTGCATAGGAGTATCGTGCCTTCGCCAGAAACCATGGCATCAATGTAAAAAAGAAACGTTGAGGTCCAAAATATAACAGTACCATTTTAATATTTCTTTAAATTTATATTTCCATTTCTCTGCATACAGTGATGTGTGCGGGATACAGAGTGAAGCTGATTTATTTATTTATTTAATTACTCTTTTGTTAAATTATTTTATATTTAATAGGTTTATACTGCATCCCGCATATTATAGTAAGATAGTTTCTCTTTTTTTATAAAATTTGTGGTCAACAGTGTGCTTAGTATGTTATCTGAGAGATGAAATAAAATATTTCACGTCTTCTAGTAGGAATCGAAACTACAACCATCGTGTTTAGTCATACGTTGTGCTATTGTACCGCGATGGAGTTATAAATATTATTATTTTTAGCTTTACGCTGTATTCCGCACATAACAGAGTAAGCTGAGAGAATCTAGGAACCTAGTGTTGAGGCTCTCCGTTCCTTATTTTCCATCCAATTCCGAAGGCATTGTGTGTTGAGTTGCGAAACATGACACCAGAGCGAGTAATCTATAAAATTTAATATTTCATTTCCTCGAGTAGGAATCGAAATCACAACTTGTCGCGTTTACAAACGCATGCCTGCACCCCTGTGCCATCACTAGCCTCAAATCAACATATTTTTTATCACTTTCTCATAATATCTTCCTTTTCTAGCTATGATATACAATACATACATACATCTACTTCGCATCTAGCATTACACGCTAATTAATTGGTAATCCGTATACAAAGCAAATCAATTAAGGCTCTATAATTACGAAGGAGACAGTAGGGCTACCGGATGAGCTGTTTTCCAAATATCTATGGAGCTTTATGAGCTATACTAGTTGTCAATCGCGATTTTGTCACTTATATTTATAACTTATTAGTTAAAATGATTTATTTTATATTTCTACTTCCAAAGGCTTAAATAGAATGTAAGATAACAGATTTTTTCACCAGAAATTGCCGGAAAGTAGGGAACGGAAGTGTCTTAATGGGAACGGAGTCTCCTAACAGTAGGCTCCCAAGTTTTCTCTGCCTACCCTGCTATGAGCGGGAGTTCATTAATGTTTTTTTTTTAATTTCTTTTAAAATATAACACTAATAATCCAACTCAAAAAAAAAAAACAATTCCAACCAGTGGCTTCTATGATAAGAGCATCATTGGACAACCTATTCTGTTTATAATATTTAGTACTTACATATATTTATTTTTCTATAAGATATAGATAGATATGTGGATAATATGTATTACACAATTTCCATTGCTCAATTGATATCAGATTATAATCGATATATGAGGGGAGGTAATTGATTGGCAATTAGCTACTATTGTTACCAATAAGATAATGTTGCTACTACACATACGAGAATATAGTATTAAGGTATTAAATTAAATGTTAAGCTTGTTATGGTGTAGTTGTAAATTTTATATATTTATAATTTTATTTTCATTTTAATGTTGTATTCTTAATATTGGAGGGTAGTGAAGTGTCTAGTGTCAAGAATCTCCGTTCTCCGTTCGCCCCGTTTGGACAAATTACTTTACGATGAATCCCTCATCATTGTAGGTAAAGGAAAAGTGAGGCCGTCATTTTAAGATACTCAGTTCTCATTAGGACTCGTTACCAGAGCGATAAAAAAATATTGAACTTATATGGGAATTGAAGCCACAACCAGTCGCGTTCTCAGTCGCACACTTCAGCTCCTGCGTCACGACCGACTCCATATATAATTTAGATATATAATATGTTATCATATTATCAAAACTTACATAACATTTATAATAAAAAAATATACAATATTTAACACAAGGATAAGTTTACAGTAAAAGCTTGAAATTGCAAGAGATAATAGCACGTTGTTCATACAGACATAATATATCTTGCTTTGTCCTGCTGTATGTGGAGACGGGGGACGACAGCGGCATACTGATGTGCTAGTTTTAAAATTTATTACTGAGCCTCGGGTGAGGATCTGTCGATGTCTTTGTCGATATTCGTTTTAGTGTATTTCATACGGGTTTTTTTTATTTGATCTATTATACACTAATGGGTTCCCGTGACTTCCCTTTCGTAAACCATTTATAACTATAAATCATAATATAGGTTATATAAGTTTTAACTTAAAATTTTTTTTTTCCTATTGCCATAAGAACATCATTCTATAATTTACATAAACAAATATGAAATAACTGTAGCGGTTTAGCACAGTCTATTGACATTCAGTTCTTTTTGCTTATGAGATCATAAATATTTAACATTTTATTTACTCTATATTTTACTATTTTCATAGTTTGAAATATACTATACTACATCATAAATTGAATATAAAATAATGAAAGCAGTGATTTATCACTATGAAAGACTAAAATATATGTAATCACAGCTTGATAAAATATATACTTTTCTTTCAAATATATCATATAAACCGAATTTATAGTAAGTAAAAATGCTATCAAACTAAGTTATCGACAGCGGGCTACGACTCTATCGCATTGCCAGCGGTGAATGAGGAATAATGAGTTTTCTTTTGCAACGCCACCTGACTTCTGGTCTTTGCGACGCCGCGACTCACTAAATAAGATTAAAATATATATATATTTTTTACTGTTACCCTGTACTTTTTACCCCGTTCTCATCATCCACTTCCTTTTGAAGTCTACGATGTTTGTCGATCTTCAAGTGTTTAACCCATTGCAAGTTTCTTTTATCAAGATTAAGACCGTTTCATTTTTGTTTACTCCAAGAAATCGCTGGAAAAAGTAAATAGATTCAGAAGGATACCATCAAAGTATTCAGAATTGCCTTATAATTCATTTTTATAAAGCTTTCGGCTTTTCATTTCGTGTAATATTGTGTTGATAAATAAATGTTTTACATGAAGTAACGCCACAAAGACGTTTGTGGATGTTGTTTTTTTAGCTTTTTCTTTCATCCCTCATCTGATGTTGATGTTTGGTTTGAATTTTTTTTGCTAATTTAGGGTAAACGTAAAGTAGTATGGTAAAATGTTAAATATTTTGTAAATGGATTCTTATATGAACATGTAAAGACATTTATTTTAAGAACTTCTGTATTTTTTTAATGTACTTTTTGTATATTTAATATTAATATCATATAAAAATACCTTATAATTTGCTATTTGCTGAATAAATTTGTTTAGTAAATTCTTACGTGATTTCTATTAATTAGGCAATAAAACAATAAATGAAATAAATAATACACACATAAATAAACACTATAATAATATAACCACACCCAAGAATTTATAAAATTACAACCACAATTAGTAATAAGTTACCCGATAAATTTAAATCGAATGGCGGAACTCAACGCTTCTGTACTTGACCGAGAAATTTAAGATATTAAAAATTACCCTGAATTAAAATCGACCCCACAACCGACGCGTTTACAGTCATACCATTGTGCCACCAGGTCACTACGGCCTCAAAAGCAACTACAACTTTAACAAGATATACTATTTTTTTTTCATATTACTGTTCGAGCCCACAATAAAGGCTTACATTAGGCCCCTATAAGCCTATTTATAAACTACCTCGGTTCTAATATTTTAACTAAATCGCGGCAATCACGGTTCATTCTGATTTATCGATGCGAGGATTAAAGTGGTAATGGCGTTCATTCAGTTCTGTAATACCAACCATTCATAGGCCGTCTAATGAATTATAGTTGTTTTGCGAAGAACTGTCGTCAAAGTGGATTTGGTTATTAAAGGTTTAGCAATTTTTAAGAATTAATTATAGGCCAGTCGTGGCGCAGGGGGCATAAAGTGCGACTGGTTGTGCGTTCGATCTCTACTCGAGGAAATGTAATATTTATTTACTCAGCTTCACGCTATATCCCACACATTGCAGGCAAACGGAGCCTAGTGTTAAGACACTCCGATCCCCACTTTCTGCCGAATTCTGGAGGCATTGCGTGTTGAGTGGCAGAACTCAACGCCGCGCTTGTCCTCGACACCAAAGCAAAGACATGGAAATATAAATTTAAGTAAATATTTCATCTGTTCGAGTGGGGATCGAATCCAAAACCAATCGGTTTTACAGTCACACTTTGTGCCAGTCATGGCGCAGGCGCCATGGCTGGCACAAAGTGTGCCAGTGTGTTAACTGGCCAAACACACACTGACACAAAGTGTGTTAACTGGCCTCAATATTAATAGGAATATTTATTTAAAAATTTATATTTTTATTTATTCATTCTGTTGGCAAGGCAAAGCGAAGCAAAGGCTTTGAGTTCCGCCAGTCAACAAGCAATGTCTTCGGAATTCATCGAATAGTGTGGAACGGAGTGTCTTAATAGTATATTGCTTCTGCCTACCCTGTTGTACGCGAGATACAGCGTAAAGACGATATAATTTTTAAAAAATTTAATTATATATTTCATGGGATAATGTATATTTGTAAAAGAAACATTGTGTGTTGAGTGGTGGGATCTAACGCCGCGGTTAGTTTATGTAGTGATCGTAACTCAAATAAAACAGACATTTTAGACTTTTTATAGACTAGACTTCTATTAGACTTCTAATATTAATTTATAATATACTTTGATAGTGTTAGAAAAATATTTTCTTTAAACATAATAAGTCATTTTTAAACATTTTTAAAGTGCTATCCCATATTTAGGAAAGAAAAATATTTATTAAGAAAACGTATAATTGACTGTGTCTCTTGGACGGTTAGTAAAGAGGCGCGGGTTCAAATCCAGCTACTAACTAACTACTATCTAATTCGACGGAAAGTGGGGAACGCGGGTGTCTTAACACTAGGTTTGCCTCTACCGACCCTATTTGCACGATACAGTGTATGTATAATATAATATTTAAGTATTTTCTATACATAGTAATCTATAACAAGACAACACTGTAAAACTTTAAAAATAATAACATTATATCGTTTTCCTTTCACAATCCGTCGCGACACCGACCATTTATAAACTATTTGTATGCAGCCAGCGCTCACCTCACTTTTCTTACTTCTAGATGCCTTCCACAATTCCTGTAGTGGTATTGAAATTAATGATTATATTTTTTCTTTACAATGTATTTGTAGTGATATTGTTTTATATATTCTTATGTATGTGCATTATTTTTTACCTTCACACGTTGATTTGCGGGGTTAAGTCCCGCCGCTCAACACGCAATGCTTCGAAAATTCAATGGAAAGAGGTGGACAGAGTGTAGTTACACTACGTTCCCTATACCTACACTGCTATACGCGAATTTTAATTTTAATCATTCCTCTGAGCGGAGACCGAACCAACAATCCTCGTGTTTACTTACAACAAAACGTTGTCTCACTGCACCTTAACGGCATTATAAATTAAATCTTGATTATTATTAATTTTAAAAAACATAATTTTTCAATATATTTTTTTTACTTTATTTGTTTTATCTTAATCTGTCTTAAAAAAAGTCTTTGCCACTCCAAAGCTATTAAAATTGAACGTTCATCACAAATTGAAATTAAAATTTAATTTCAGCAAATGAAACGCTAAAGATGATTTAGAAAGGTATTTTATTACACCTCACACTCATTTCGTCGTTTCACAGTAAAATTTTCCTAAGATTTCAAAAAATAATCACGTTCTTTATTATTTTTTTCTCACTTTTCGCCTATTTTTTGAGATATTGCGTGTTGAGTAGTGCAATTTAACGCTGTGCTTTGTCTTGTTACAAGGGAAGAAAATGTTAATAATCTATTACCACGAGTGGGACCGCGATTCCAACCCACAATCGCGTTTGCAGTGTAACGTTTAGCCGCTGCGCTACGACGACGGCGTAGAATTTTTATTTTTAAATATATATTTTTTTCCTTTCATATATTACACACAGCGGAGAAGGCAAAGAGAAACCAATCTCAATATTCTCTCTTCTCCGGATGCCGACAAATTTGGAAACTTAACAGAAAAAAGAGGATGGATTATGGAATAAATAAAAAAATCGAACTGCCTTAAAACGTATAATAATCTAAGTTAATTTCTATATGAAAACATAAACTAAAAAGTTGACGTTATACATCTAATATTTTACAAAACATGTAAAATATTACATATTGTAGTATATATAATAAACATTGTTCTGAACATTATATCGTTTATGAGATAGTTAACAGCTCTATAGAAGTTTCATTTATGACATAGGCTATAAAAATGCATCGAACGTAATACTGTAGTATAGTTATAGCAGTTTATGTCCGACCTCCTTAGTATTCTGGTGCGCTAGACATTTTGTGGCTAATCTGGAGCCTGACGACTGAATGCCTTTTTTTTATAAAATAAAAAAAGATGAAAAAGACCTTTACGTTTTTTCTTGCATAGTAGTGTGCTCTATCCTAGTGTCTTAACTCTAAGTTCCACTTGCTAAGAGGGAACCTAGATTTAAAACACTACGTACCCACGCATCATCCAATTTTCGAGACATTGCGTGTTGTGTGACAACTTCAACGCCACGTTTTGTTTAAAAACGTTTTTTTTATATATTGTACTCAATAAAACGAAAAATAATGTCATTCCCGGGAAACTACGTTCGAACACTATTATAATATAAATAGTCTATACGTCACATAGCACTTAAAAGTATTCAATTCTTCTATATCGATACATTTTTCACTAAAGTAAAAACTGAAACAATACAAAATTTTTAAAACATTGCATTTTGCCCGACAGCCTTGCGTGAATAGCGATGAATGGTATTAGCGCGTTCAAAATTCAATTTAGAGTTGACACCGCTATACTTTTAGCGTTAGGAATTTTCTTTTGATAAAATATAGTTTGTGACCTTGTCATGTATTTTTTGTGAGATTTTTTTACGTTTTATATATTCTATAAAAAAATGTGAGATGAAGAATCTAAATCTCTATTTTCTCTTTTCTCTCTTTAGCTTCACATTATATCCTGGATACAATGTGAAGCTAAAGAGAGAAAAGGGTAGGTATTAGCGACTTTGTGTTGAGGCACTCTGCTCCCTACTTCGTGATTAATTTTTCAATACGTCGCGTGTTGGGTAGAGCAACTCAATGATTTGCTTTGTCTTTTTTCCAAAAGAAGGAAATGAAAATAATTTATTCCTCCGAGGACTCGAACTCACAATCGTCGCGTTTATAGTCAGATATTGTACCGTTGTGTTACGACGGGTTGAAAGGAACGAGAATATTTCAAATATAAGTAATATCTTACTTAAAAATTGAACACACGAATACTTTATCAATTCAAGCAATCATTTAATCCCATATTACACATTTTAGTTATTATAAAAAGCTTTATATATATATATAAAAAAAAAACATTTTTAAAATGCAAAGTTTCACATTAAAAAAAAAGTTCAATTTTCAATTTAGTATAAGCACCAACAATTTTTGAACAACACTTAATACTGCAAAAATCGTATCATAGAAATAAAATTTAAAAGAGATGAACGATACAATCCGTGGAATCATCTACAAATGAAAAATGAAATGCTAGTATGAAAAACTTTATACGACACAGTTTATATTGTTATTAAAATATACATTTGGAACTGTCGCTGTGATATCGAGTTCGATTAAAAACATCATGTAATATTCATAGTTATTTTACTTTAGTCGACACACCATTACAGTTGAGGGTTCCATTCGAAATTATCGACGAAAGCTCATATAATACCGGAAAGCTGTAAATGTAAGCCGCTACATTTACGTTGGGTTTTTTTTTAACTACACACTGTATCCTGGATGTAACAGAGTTCGAAGAGGGAACCTGAGGCTAGTATTCAGACACTCCGTTCCCAATAGGACTCCTTCGTTACTCGTACTAAATGAATTTATACATGTAGGCTTTGTTCAGCTTCACGGTGTATCCCGCATATAGTAGAATAATTAGAGGGGACCTAGTCTCTTGTTGGGTTTTTTTTTATTAGATCTCCACTTATCATGAAACGCCTCGAGAATTCGACGGAAAATGATAGATTAAAATGTCTTGGTGAGAACGCAATGTTTAAACACTAGATTTCTCAGGTTCTATCTGCGGGATACACTGTGAGCTAAAAAAACCCCTTAAAATTCACAGTGGTTAAAACTTGGTGTTTTTTTTATACTTTATTAGTAAAAAATGGAGAACTGTAGCAATTTGAATTTCTTCATAACATATCCTGCTAATTGCGAGGAAAACATAAAAATACAAAAACGTATACTATTAATAAACGATACTGCAAAAAATGCTTTATTATTGCCACGTGACTGCCTCGTGGATCACCGGCGTAGGAATTCCACTTTGCCGACGCCACTCTACTCTACTGGGTTTCATTACGATGGGATTCAATTAACATTGTTTTAATGTATATTATGTAAATGTTTCCCTTCGATATTTTATGGGGCGCAAGCAGATAATTAATCAAAATTTGAGAGGCTTTTGCGATTTTTATTTAATTAGTTTCAGCTTTTTTATTAAGCTTTTTTAATATAAGAAATGGTAGTGTTTTGGTAGGATATTTGGTGATTTCGTTTTTTTAGTAGATAATTTAGAATACTCATTTTATCTCTAATAGTATTTAGTATATTTTGATCTTTAATTATTTTTTTAATTGTACCTATACAATACATATGTTTGCCATTACGAAGCATTGAATTGATTCAATACATTCAAACGTTTCGCGGCGTCGAATTTCGCAATTAGCAATGTCTCGAAAAATCTGCAGAATATTGAGAACGGGGTGTTTTAAGTTCAGATTTCTTCTGCCTACTCTACCATACTGAAAAAAGCATAGAGTAAATTAAAACTACTATTATCGACAGAAATGCACCTTCTAATAACTTAACTTAACTTAACTTAACTTAGCTTCACGCTTTATCCCTTGCGGGGTAGTCAGAGAGAACGGAGCGCCAAACGCTACGGTCTCTACATACCTCTTTCGCCTCGTCCCCTGTCATCAACCTCTTCATACATGCCCTTCGGGGGGTCCTCATGCTTTTTACGTGACCTTCCTCCAGTATCTTTGATACTGTGTTTTCGAAGGTCAACCGAGGTCTCCCCCTACCTCTCTTACCGCT
>DWQW01005357.1:0-17977 GCA_018249695.1 Heliconius erato demophoon
TCTCAGCAGAACTGCCTTCCGAACCGGTGGTAGCTTGTTTTTTTTTGTTTACATGTTCATTTGACGATTCAAAAGTGCTTATACGAGTTTATTTGAATAAAGAATATTTTGAATTTGAATTTGAATTTGTGCATTTTAAGTGCCTACTTAAGAGTATAATACTCTTTAAAATTTGTATATTTCTTCGAAATAAACTTTTCTTTTCTTTCACGCGCCAGCATTCGCATTCGTTCTAGACGGAGAGAAATGTTAAATGACACTATATATATTGTAAATGTACTTAATTCGTAGAACTTACCTTCACGCCAAACGCTACATACCTCTATCTACATCTCGCTCGCTACATACCTCTTTCGCCTCGTCCACTGTCATCAACATCTTCATGATGAGATGCCCTCCGAGGATCCCTCATGCTTTTACATGACCTTCCTCCAGTATCTTTGATACTGTGTTATCGAAGGTCTCCCTAATTCATAGAAAATTGATAAACATTAAGCAAATAGAATAATATTAAATTAAATATATTTCATAACTTTTCACATTATCAGACATGCTAACGTAATAGGATGTTCAAGAGATTTTTTGAACTGTAAATTGTTTTTGAGATTAAAACACACCACGGACATTTTGTCATCCGGGTCTTTTCCGATCTTTATGTTTTTTTTTGTGTGATTTTAGCTTTTTTAATTCAATTGATAAATGTGAACGCAAAGACAGCGTGTGATAAACTGCCGTGCATGGCACTTTTGATGGATCTTGTTTGAATGATAACTACGCACTCGTATGTTAATTATTGAGATTCATTGATGGTAAGGGGGCAGTAGTTGTTTCCTCTCCGATAGCTTTTGTGTATAAGGTCCGCCTTTTCTGAATATTGGAGACTCTGCTGATATAGAGCACCTGTGAATCTAGGTCTCTTCCGGCAGCCAGTCCTCGAATTTCAAATTCAAGTAATTTTTTTCAAAATAAGAAGTTACTTGCTTCATTTTTTAAACGTCAAGTAATTTACCATCAGTTCATTAAAGTTAATGCCTCAGACCTGTTGTCGTTCAAGATGGTGGCCTTCTCTTCTTCGAGTAGGACCCTGAGCAGGTCCTCGTTTCTAAGTTCGAAGATCCTTTACAAATCGCAAGGTTAACTTTGATTATCTCACATTATGATCTCAACTCCATTTCTTTGAGATGTAGAAGATGAGAGATTTCTTCCAAATAGAATGT
Organism: Heliconius erato demophoon; assembly: GCA_018249695.1. Lineage (NCBI taxonomy): Eukaryota > Metazoa > Arthropoda > Insecta > Lepidoptera > Nymphalidae > Heliconius > Heliconius erato. The sequence continues at coordinate 1,218 of DWQW01005357.1, forward strand.
ACATAGCATGCAGAAAAAATATAATTAAATATTTATGATTCAAGAAATACATATTTTCTAAAAACAATTATTTATATGTCATGCAAAGGAAACTAGTATGATAGAAGCCTTGGCCCTAAAATTAGTACTCTATAAATATTCATATGAATATAATTAAAAGTTGATACTATACGAGGATTGTTATTTGACTCTTAAGATAAAAGATTACGAAATATCCTTGACTTTATCGTAAAAAATATATCTAATGATCGGTACTTAATCAAAAAGGGAAAATAACTGTACCTAAAGAAATACTATTTCATCAACTTCCGCTGTATCCCGCATGTAGCAGAGTAGACAGATAGAGCTTAGTTTACATTTCCACTTCCACTCCCACTTTTCATTTTCCGCCGATTTTTGGAGGCATTGCGTGTCTTGTGGCGGAATTCAACGCCGTGCTTTGCCGCGACACCAGAGCGAAGAAGTGAAAAATTACACAGGTACTTGCGACCCCCGCGTAGTTTCACCCACTTGACCTATCCGAATATTTATTTAATGGTATTTAAGAAAAAAAAAATAGTATGGTTATCTATGTATACTGTACTGCATAAAGTAAACTATTGGAGGAGTGGAGCTGAGTGATATTGCGCAAATTTTGCTAAATTTTCTGTTTTATCCGCACGCGCTTGGTTACATTAGTCAAAGGTACATACAGGTAAACAAAACATAAAAAAAGATTACAGATATATAGACAAAAAATTTAAAAATAATTGTTTTGGTTTACACTAATAAATAACGGTTTTATTATAAGTATAAATTTCATATCCTCGAGTGGAAATCGAACCCACAACCTGTCGCGCTAATAATCATACGCATATAATAGGGGCCAACCCCTGCGCCACGACAGGCCTCAAAATACGAAATTGTTAAAATGAGTTTGAACATACCTATGTTCTTTTTCCTGTGGTTCCGTACCTTTTAAGAAAAAAAATAACCCTTATAAGATCATTTTGTATGTCTGTCTGTCTATCTCAAGAACGCTTGGAGATATCGAGTTGAAATTCAAACTATATACTCCGAGCTACGGTCTCATAATTTCATAAAAAAAGATAGGACCGTTTATATTGCAAAAACGTGTATTTACGCGACACTATAAAGGGAATCAAAACTAATAGGGTACTTCCGGTTGACCTAGAATTATGAAATTTGGCAGCTAGAATCTACAGGTAGTATTAGTTTAGGAAAAAATCTGAAAAGTATACTCATTTGTGGTTAAATCCTAAAAAATAATAGCTTTAAAAAGGAGGAAAATTTGCTATTAAAGCGGTTAGTTCAAGTGGGGTATCAGACGATGGGGTATTAGCTCTGGCTAAGCTAAGCTTCAATTTCAGAAAGAGCTCGAATCTTCCAATTTTTGTAAGGAACACTCGGTGGGCGAGCCCGACTCGCACTTGTCCAGTTTTTGTTATAAAATAAGATTTTACACGTTTTACGTCTGTAGCTAAAAGTATACGTTTATATAACTTTAGTTGATAATATTATGATACAAAACGAAACTAAAACATAATTCATAACTACAACACATAATTTCGAACAATTATTTTTTACCATAACTTGTTGTGAGATTCTCGCTCACCTATATACTTATTTATTTATATAAATTAGGCCAATCACTTAATAAGGACCTTGTAATGGAATCCCGCAGTAATAATGAAATACATGAAGGTAGTGGACATTTTAAATGAATTTATTAGAATGCATTTTAATTATTATGTTGTATGAAAAAATTAAAACTAAACTAAACTAGCTTCACGCTTTATCCCTAGCGGGGTAGTCAGAGAGAACGGAGCACCAAACGCTACGGTCTCTACATACCTCTTTCGCCTCGTCCACTGTCATCAACCTCTTCATAAAACAAATTCATTTATTATGTTTGTAGTGAGAAAGCTGGGTGGGAAGGCGCGGGCGGCCGTCAGAAGGAAGGCGCCAACATCAACAAGTCGTTGGTAGCGCTTAGTAATGTCATCTCTGCTTTAGGTTAATACATTATTTGCTATTTATTTTTGTGTCTTAATAATGTAAAAATGTAATCTTAGAAATGTAATTTTTATTTTAAGTGAACACTATTTTAGATTTTTTGATTTAGATTTCGAGGCCAGTCGTGGCGCAGCGGCACTCGAGGAGATGAAATATTTACTTAAATTTATATTTCCATTTCTTCGCTCTGGTGTCGAGGCTAATCGCGGCGTTGAGTTCTGCCCCTCAACACGCAATGCCTCCAGAATTCGGCAGAAAGTGGGGAACGGAGTGTCTTAACACTAGGTTCCCTCTGCCTACCCTGCTGTGTGCGGGATACAGCGTGAAGCTGATTTTTATTTATGTTTTACTAACTATTTAAGAATATTTTTCTATTTTCGTCTCCCGCATTAAATTGTGTTGGCAGATAGAACCCTCTCTTAAAAAAAATAAAGAAATATAACCATCACGGTACAGTTCACATTTTCTAATTGCGCTTAACGTCGCTGCGTAATGAAATATGAATATAATATGTAGAGAATAAAACATAGCGAAATATTATTCTTGTCAAAAAGAAGTAATTGTTTTCTCAATTTGTATAGAAACTAAAAAAACACAATATATTTAACTTTTCTAACATATAGATAAGTAAATTATTGTTTTCTTTTTAACTATAAAAAGAAATCAAGGCAGAATAAAAGTAAGTTTAGACATGTAAATAAACTTTAATAAATAATAATATTTGTTTGTGTTTTAGTAAGCGGTGGTGTAAGCTGCAGCAGATTCGTACCCTATCGCGACTCCGCCCTCACGTGGCTTCTAAAGGACTGTTTTACAGGCGGTGGCAGCACTTTTATTATTGCTAGTAAGTTATAAAAATGAAAATTATATGAAAAATAATTATAATAAATACTTATTTAGAAAACGTATAAAAATTTTAACGTAGCGGGACTCGAACCCGCGTCGATCGGCCAGGTCGGTTTCCAGGAGGCGCGGTTTTCCAAATAAGTATTTTTTCTTTCCTAAGTGTGGAATGATACTTTAAAATTGTTAAATATAATTATAATATTGATACATACAGTAAGGTTAAAAAGAAGCATATCATTCGCCCTCAATGTCTGCAGTAAGCAAGTAAGCGGTGTTGTGAGCTTGATTCTAATTCGAGGTAATAAATTATTTTTATTTCCTTATTTTGAGTATAAGATGAAGCGTGGCGTTGAGTTCCGTCTCTCAACACACAATATATCAAAAGTCCTGTTAATACGAAATAGGTTTCCTATGCCTACATAGGAACCCTAGTATTAAGACACTACGTTTTCCATTTTCCGCCGACATTACATGCTTTATCTTGCATATTTGTAATTTGAATATCCATGTTTTATACCGCATATAGGAAGGTCAGCGTTCCTATATTCGGAATACAGCAAAATAATGTAAATAAAAAATGCAATATCATATTACCTTTATAGAATAAAAGTTAATGATATTTTATTTTACATTTTATAATTTAGCTATATCACCCAGCGCATCGTGTTACGGAGAGTCAGCGTCGACACTCCGCTGGGCTTCAAGAGCTCGTCGACTACCGGAGACGAGGAAGCCTAACACTAAATCAAAAGTTGCTTTGCAGACTCAGTTAGATGCTTTAATAGCTGAATTGGCCAGAAATTATATACAATATGTAAGTAATACGAAAGAACTTCTATGTTAAATTATGTTACATTGCCTATATTATGTGATGTTATCGGGATCCATATAAAATATTTCGTTCCCTCGAACATATTTTATTTTTTCAGACGAACGGGAATCGGACGCACAACCCAGGGCTTGGAAACGTTACCAATTCACATTTAAAATTAACGTTAATTACCGGTAATTCCATACAGATACTTAAGTTTCGTTACTATTTAGAAGCGATACTTGCTAACTTAACGGGAAAATACCGTAATAATAAGGTTAATATTGAGTTAAATCTTAACGTAAAATTTAGTGTTACTTTGAAAGTAGCGATAAAAGTAGCGGTAAAAATCATCCTATTATTTAGTTACTTTATGCGACGTTGCCGTTTTCTCCTCGTCGTCGGTCGGCGGGCTGGCAGCGGCTCCCTTCGCACTGTCGCGCGTTGTTATCACGTCGTTTGTTGTGAAGCATTAGAACACACTTGCATATTTATTTAACCTATTCAACTAATTGACGCATACATAACTTGACCATTTTTTGGTCGGCTCAAAACGGGATATTGGAGGGTTGTTTTCTGTTTTTTTAGGGGTTTTCTAAGAATGGATTTCGTTTTTTATGAGTGACTTTCGTTTTTCTTTTTAATAATTTTATAGTGTTTTTGTTTTTTACGGTAGTTTTTGTTATTTTACGATGGTTTTAATTATTCACGACATCAGACGTGCTTTCTTTATAATATAATTGATACTTTATTTATATTATACTTCCGTTTTTCCAAAATAGTGTACTATCGCGATAACCGCGGAGGAGCTTGTTTCGGTCATCGAAATAAATTTAAATGTCGTTCCGAAAAAACGGAACTTTTGTATTTTTATATTATACTAGCGGCCCGTCCACGGCTTCGCCCGCTTAAAATACATGATTATTGATTTAATAAGCAGAATTGATTGACAACTATAATGACTTCTAATATGATTTATATATTACCTTAATCTGTAATATTCTAATATGATTTTTTTACGACATCATTGTAACTTCTATAAGAATTTTTGATTGTTTCGAACTAAAAAACATGACCAATGTTGATATTTGATATTCATAAAATATACATAAAGCTAATTATTTCCATCCATCCATCCATCAGCCTTTCGAAGTCCACTGCTGGACATAGGCCTCCCCTAATGCTCGCCACTCCGCCCGGTCCTGCGCCCTCTGAATCCAGCGGATTCCCGCTGTCTTCTTTAAGTCGTCGGTCCACCTGGCTGGAGGGCGGCCTGTACTCCTTTTGCCGAGACGTGGTCGCCATTCGAGGACCTATCTTCCCCATCAGTCGTCAGTCCTCCTGACAATATGGCCTGCCCATTGCCACTTCAGATTGCAGATTTTGAGAGCTATGTCGGTAACCTGCTAATTATTTATTATATGTATATATATTTGTAACATTACGTTCTTTTTACCTATGTTATGTTTTTTAAAGCTCTGTTAAATATGCTGATGTTACTTAATAATTTAATGTACTGCTTCAGAAACAGCCTTAAATGTAAAATTATTGATTTGGGTAAGGATTCATAATATTCTTTGTAAAATAACTGTAATGTTTGCATATTAACTCCTGTACAGTTTTTAAATTAGTTACACATATTATTAGCTAAATGTACAATTGGTAAATATGTAGTTATTACAGAGTACACGTAGAAAGGATGTTTTTAGGCATTTTTATATAGATTTATTTCAAACGAACGAACGAACCACAAAATCTATGTATTTGCTTGATATCTCTTTGAAGATCAAATCGTTCTTTATCTCTGTGTGGAATTAATTACGATTTCAACTTAACTGTTATGATTTATGAAGATAATCTCCACTAACAATGCAATTTTGTTTACTTTATTGTATAAAATATTGCATAATAGTGCTTCAACAATATATATTTTTATCAACAGTCATATAATCAAGACGTTTCGAATGTCATTCTTTAGCCAGGAATCTTACCAGCGCGATTGCCATATTGTTATTGCGAACATTAGTTCGCAGGCAAACTAATGCCTTAAGTTCATTCAAATGACGATAACTTTTTTTTTAATGAACTGATTTTGATGAACCAAACTTTAGTAGTTAAGTTGAGTTAAAACAAAGCAATTGGTGAAACTTTTAGGTAAATCGGTTCAGTACTTTCAGAGAAAAATGCGGACATAAATATATCGACAGACAGACAGACAGACAAGAAATTCAAAAAAAATATTTTTGCTTTCTATTATTTTTTTTAAGTGTCCCTCTATCCATTTCAGTCAAAATTACTAAATGTACAGACAAAATATTTTTACTGTCTTATTATATATAGAGATTACGATGTCCCTAAACATTGGCATATCTACCGAGACACACAAGGGAAAAACGAGACAGTCTCATTCAAAACGGGACGTCTGGTCACGTTACGCATACAATACTTTGTGCATTAATGTATCTTGTCTAAGCATGTTGTTTCTTTTATTAATAGACAATATTTTTATGCAACACTTTTAAAAACTTACTAGCAACTACTACTACTATTTATTTAATACACTGAATTACGTAAACTTTTGCACTTGCACTTAAATTTTTGCACTTAAGATTTCTAAGACGAAAATTATTAAAAACTTAGAGTTGCCTTCTTTTGTCTATTAATAAGTTTCTGAAATTAATGTAACTGATAAACGCACTGATAAACAGACATTTATCTGTTTAATATGTAGTTTGCAACTTTTCTTTAACATTTATTTCGATGGGTTCATAAATAATAAATATATCCCTCACATAGCTGGGTAGGCTGAGGAAAACTAGTGTTAAGACACTCCGTTCCTCACTTAAAGCCGAATTTTCGAGGCATTACGTGTTGAGTGGCGGAACTGAAGGCTGCGCTTTGCCTGGTTACCAGACCGAAGATACTAAAATATAAATAAATAATAATTCATTCCCCCGCGTACATTTGATTTAATTAATTAATAAATTTACTACTACAAAGTTATTTATCTATTTTTATCTATATATATAAAAGGACTTGTGCTGACTGACTGAGGTAAGACGCACGCAGAGCCGTAACCGCTGATGGTAGAAACGTGAAATTTCGGCAGATGTTTATTTTTGTATTCTGGACATCCACTAAGAAGGGGATTTGAAAAATTTTAGAGACATCTAAAGGGATGAAATAGGGGTTGAAAGTTTGTATGGAAAAAAATTTTTATCTGTACCGATTTTTATAAAATTTGAAATTCAGACTCTTAAAAATATTTCATTGAATACGTGTTTCATGGTTTTTAAGAATTCACCCCCTAATGGTTCAAATAAGGGGATGAAAGTTTATATGGAAAAATCTTTAAAGTGCCACCGATTTTTTTAAAAAATTAAATTCAGACTGTTTAAAATATTTTATTGAACACGTGTTTCGTGGTTTTTTTTAGAATTCACTCCTAATAAGCGGGGGAAGCCGCGCGCGCCCACTAGTCATAAGATAAAATGATTTTGAAATCACAGATGCTTTATTATTTTCATATGTATGGATGTATATTGAACAAGAACAATATCTCGAAATAGCAAAGAGATCACGGTAATACTAGTACGCCCACACACATACAAAATCACCTAGCGTCGACGCAGTCTTACATACATATTTTTGTGATTGGACGAGAGCGACGGTAACGCAACTAGCTCTTAACGATACTTAGCGATACCATAGATTTAACGATACTTGTGCTTAGCAATAAAAGTATCTAAATATAAAGGTAAATATTTAACGATATTTATCAAGTAACGATACCTGGAGTAACGATACCAAAGTTTTAACGTTATTTCAAGCCCTGGCACAACCGTCTCATTTATTCTCAGATTAGGCATACGGACAAAAATACGGACAGTAAATATAATTAATTCGCAATTCTTGCCACTATCGACATTCCTGCTCTTATTAAGCCGAGCGTCGAACTAATACTGGGCATTTACTTTGACACATTGGGCAAGTCTCATATTAGAAAAAAATATATTTATTTATTTATGATCGTCAACAGAAGAAACATTACAACATTGTCAAAATTACATCGAGATTTATTTATAGAATAAATGTTTTCTAATTAAAGACGATCACAGCATGGTCTAATAAAATAACAATATAATTAATAGTATATAGATATTAATAACATATAGATGAGCGTAGAAATTAATGATAAATGTTACATTTCTTCGAGTAGGGATCGAAAACACACTTTTGCCGCTAATATAGTAGCTACAAATATTTTTTTTAAAAAGTACATATTTTTAACATTTTTAAAGTGTTAATCCGCAATTAGGAAAGAAAAATACTTGTTAAGAAAACGTCTAAAAATTTGAACGTAGCGGCACTCTAGGAGACGCGGTATCGAGTCCCACTACGTTCAAATTTTTATACGTTTTCTAAATAAGTACATATTTTACATAACTAATTTCCGGGTATTCGTTTTAATGTATAAATAGTTTTTTTGTTAAAATAAATAATTATTTCAATATTCGTAATTCATGGACCTTATTGCATTTTCCTTTAATCAGAAGACATTACAGCAATAATAATTAAATCATATTTAAATAATACAGAAATAAACAAAACAATCTGTTTTATTTTTTACTTCCGTTTCTTCTATTCCGAGATTGATTCCGTCTTTTAACTCTGAAATTGTATATTGTAAATAAATCCACACAACATCGGGAAAATATAAACATTTTTGACAATAAATTCGGGTTAGGACAGAAACCACGATGACATTTTCAGTTATTTATTCCAATTTAAATATGCTATTCATCAATATTTTTTATTTTTCCAGAAGACTGAGACTGGAGAGCTTTTGTATGATGAGAAACATTGGTCTTTATATGTAAGCAAAAAAATAAATAACGATTCAAATAAAGAAACCAAAATAGGGAACATAATGAATTTGAGGTATCCCAAAAATGACCATCAGTCTGAATCAACACCGTCGTCGATAGCCAGTAGCAGTATAGAAGTAATAGACAATACGGACAAAAACGCTGAAATAAGTAATGAAATAAACAAAGAAATAGATAAATTATTTGGCCCGGCCTTAGAACGAACAAGGAGTGGTATTGATATAGAAATTGAGACGCCTTTGAGATATAAGCAACGTCACTCCAGATCACAAGAAATACTCACTACTGATAAACAAGAGAGAGATGTTCTCCGTTTATCAGATGTTGGCGTGGATGACACAAAAGCTGAAAAATATATAGAAGACATAAAGGCACCATCACAGGTTTCAATATTACATAATAGCCAAAGAGCAGAAATAATAGCGTCAGTTACAGAACGTCTTTATTCAAAATTAAGAAATGCCTCTAAAGTTGAATCTTTTTTAGAGAAGAAAGCACCGAGTGATATAAAAATTATGCAACCACTTAACGAACTTAGAATTTGCTCAAATGCACGACAGCGCCTCATGGAAATAAGTAAAAAGGCTTTAAGAAATAAAAGAAAAATTGGGATTCCAGCGCACACGCAAACAAGAAAAACTGTTATACGTGTAAAAGATCAAGCCATTGATGTTCAAAGTGACCTTCAACCGTATGTAAATCATCGAGAGAACACGTATAAATTTCAACAAGATATTGCTACAGAAACTGTATCTATGACTCCACGTTTAAAAGAAGCAGCAGTTGGATCAAATTATAGCAATTTATCGTTTGCCGATAAATCAACATTAACAGACACTAAGAAAATTACATACAAAAATACGTACTCAATGACCGATATAGTATTAACAAATAATCACAGTACACAAACTCAAGTTCTGCCACCACCAAGAAGAAAAAAAAGGTTATCCAATTATGAAAAATATACTAGGAAATCAGAATGCACCAAATCTAGCACAGATGAAAGCACAGAAAGTGTTTCTCCTATAATTAATATTAACATTACACCAGCAATGTGCGCCACAGATTCCGATTCAAATAGTTCAGACGAAATAGATTTTTGTTGCGATAAAAATAAACACAGTGTTTCTACTACACCAGACTTACTTACAAATCATAATAATGTAGCTAATAAAAATGAACAACATAAAATAAATGGTGATAAAATAAATTTAGACAATATTAATGGTCTTGATAAAAATACATCAACTTTAATAGAACATTTTGATGAGTTTTCCGATGAAGATTTATCTTTACCACGAGTGACAGTGGACGGTACTAGGAAAGTAGGCCGTAAAGATTATGAAGACCTAATATTTGGTCGAAATGAGGAATTATATCCATATAACATAATAGTTTCACCATTAAAAGAAAAAAATGAAGGAAAAAAGGCAATTCGTTTTAAAGATGCTGATTCAAAGTCAGACGATGCTACCGATACAAAGTCTGATGATGATGATTTGAAAGAGAGAAAATTAAAGAGAAATAATAAATATAAATTTCAAAAACATTTGAGAAACGATAATTCGGACTCGTCCGAATCTAACACTGATTCAGATTTTATTTGGAAGAAGAATATTACAGAATTTACGGAGGGTTACCAAAAAAAGCGCCAAGAACGTTCAAAATGCGAGAAAGACGATTTTACGATAAAAAACAAATCAACATATTTTCATTCACATTGTGATAAAATTTGTTGTGATTTAGATATTGATAAAATGAAGAGAAATATTTATGATTTTGATATAATAGAAAAACATATTAATACAGCATGCCACAGTTTAGAAGCCTCCGTGAACCGCTACGACAGTTATTTGCTAAGCCAAAAAAAGAGGAGCTGTAACTCTGACACACGAACCCCTACCGAATATTTGCAACATTTAATTAAATTGCGACGTGAAGCAATTAAATTAGAATATCAAGAGTAAAAATGATATCATTGATAACCTAACACAATTTCATACAACGTATTTGTTGGTGAAGTAATTTTACATCCATCCATCAGCCTTTCGAAGTCCACTGCTGGACATAGGCCTCCCCTAATGCTCACCACTCCGTCCGGTCCTGCGCCCTCCGAATTTTACAAAAGGAAATGAAAATACAAATTTCATCACATTAAAAAAAGAATTTAACAACTCTGTTCCAATAAAATAGGTTTTCAGAAGACTTATATGCATTTACAATGACAGTTGTAACTGGATGAGATCCAGTGGTAATATAATTTAATATTTAAAAAACGTATTAGTTTATAAGGTTAAAAAAAAAGATAGATGAAACTGTTTAACCGGATTAATCAAGTATATTCAGAAAAGCATGTTATCATGCTTGGTTAACAGCAAACATAATTGTAATTAAATATAGTGTTATATTTTTATTTAACGGCTTGGAGGTTCACTTAAATGTATTTTGTATTAAGTTTCGTTTACAATGAAACTAAAATAAATAATATCAATAAAATAGTTTATTGTCATTTTCGCAGCACCTATACTTATTTATTTATATATTGAAAAATCTTAGCACTTATCACCGACCACGTCTCTGCGCCTGTAAACAGACTACTATTACACATTACATGACAAATAGTTTTACTCATAGTAGAGGCTAGTCTTGGCGCAGTGGCACAAAGTGTGACTGTAAAATCGATTGGTTGTGGGTTCAAGCCCCACTCGAGGAAATTAAATATTTATTTACATTTATATTTTCATTTCTTCGCTCTGGTGTCGAGGCAAAGCGCGGCGTTGAGTTCCGCTACTCAATACGCAATGCCTCAGTGGAAAATGGGGAACATAGTGTCTTAACACTAGGTTCCCTCTGCCTAATTTAATTATTGATTTATTTTTATTCAGAAAGATTATTAATTACGAAGCATTTTTAACAGTGACACGTCGGCGTGGGCGTTTGCTTCTATAATATTGTATGTAAGTATGTAGCCATACAAAATATTCGTAAAATACTTTCAAATTCATTTATATTTCTTTATTATTGTGATTTGTGTGAAAAAAGTGTCGATAAATCATTTCTGGTTATTCAAATTTAGAGAGGTAAGTAATCTCTATTCAAAATTGATAAGTTGCTCATCAGTACAGATAGATGAAAAATATTTTTTTTGTTGAAGTCGCCACATCTGTGTATGTTTTTTTAGGAGTATTAGATATTTTGTTCTTGATTTTATTGTAATTTTTTATATAAATAGTTGAGTTGTCTATTTCTGTTTGTATTTCTGCATCACATACTTCGCTATAAATATATCTATTACATGTAAATGTATTTGTTGCATAGTAGAACAACTGCAACTGCTGTGACCGTTGATCGTTTTACTAAGTCATTTTTAATAACTTAGTAAAACGATAAGTCGAACAGATTGCTTTGACATTAATAAGTGACAAAGCCTACATTTTTTCTACTTTTGACCACCATGAGCGCTGTGAGCGTTTATAATACCGTCACATTGTACTACGCACCCTACCAATAATCAAATTCCTAAGGTCTACTAGAAATAGATTCTATTTGATAAGTTAAATTTGAGGAGAAATACTTATTAAATCTTATACTATTAGTACAAGATTTAATAAGTATTTCTACTACAAAATTATGCAGTAGGTACGTATGAGTTTAGCATATTATGAACAGAGCTTTAGGGACGTGTTTAATAAAACACCTTTGTATTTTTTTACTTTTTGTTTGTTCAAGGTTTGTTAAGTACAGCCCGTTCGTCTATATATTGATTATTTTGTTGTGTACAAAAATATATGAAATCTACTAGTTTGCTGTAGTGGTAAAAGTCACGCTATCCAGTGAAACTTTTTTTAAAAGAGGATATTAGTATGACAATATTAAAATTATACAAAAATATCTGTGAGAAGGCAGCGCATTCTCGTGTTTTACGAACCGGTTACAACCTGCACTAGTCTAAACTTTTTAATGTGCTGCTATTATTTCAATTATTTTACAAGAATCAAGTTACTTAATCGACATTATGTTTAATTAATGTTGCCCTACGGGATTTTTAAGGTGAATACGCATACTATTCAATGTTTTATATGCATTGAGGTTTTATTAAGAGATTCCACGATATTGGTCACTTCGCCCTCTCATATTGCTTGCATTATGGTCCCGGGGGCCATATAACACACAGATATGGTATTTGGATTGGCTATCCAAGCAGTTAAGATTATAAAGGATGTAGCCAGTAGCTGTAACCGGTATCAAAGAGGTCCAGCATTAGCTCTAATAACGAAAAATGGTAGAATTCGTCTGAATTTGGTAAAAATAATAGTACTCTCTTGAGGACTCAGATGCATTCTGTATATTTTGTGACACGAGTTATTTTACGAAAGAGTTGGAGAAAAGTGGATTTAACGTTAGATCGCAACGCGAGATTGAAAGATTTGTTTATAAACAGGCAAAAAAAATCAAGATAAGCTTATAATTATACCCTCGATTAAGGGTGGAATCCATAATAATATTAGGCGTACATTGAAACATCGTGTCACTGCGCCATGATATTATCAATTTTCACCTATAAAATTGTAAAATTGTGAAGATTTATAATTGTCAGTGAAGGTACTAATTGTTGACCTACTCTGACTATTTGTACTTATGCAACTGTAATTAAAACAAGAAATTATTTATTACAATAATTTTATTATATAAAAACAATATTTATTATAATAAAAATATTAATAGTAAAAATACCCATTAACCTCGAGCCATGATTTGTTCGTTTTATTAAGATTTAATATGGAAATTTATGTTTTTAATTATAGAATTGAACTTGTTTATACGTGCATCGGTTCCTTTTATAGAAAGAAAGAATTCTTTTGAATATAATATTTTTGAAAATATTTTTATTAACCCATTATCTTAAAAACTACTAAGCGTTTTATTGCGTAACTAGCGGCCCGTCCGCGGCTTCGTCTACTTTAACTACACGATTATTCATTTAATAATCGGAATTAACTAACAACTATATTGACTTCCAACATAATTTCTTATTATCTGTAATCTTTTAATATGATTTTTTTATTACATCATCGTAATTTTTTAAAGGTTTTTTGATTATTTTGAGTTAAAAAATATGACCAAGTTATTTATAATAATATACTTTGAGCATTGATACATAAAGCTAATTATTTATTATACCTATATATTTATGAAACAATACATTCTTTTTACCTACGTTATGTACGTGTTATCATTTTAAAACTCTATTAAATGTGCTGATATCCGTGAATAACTTAATTTACTGCTTTGGAAACAGCATTAAATGTTAAATTAATAATTTGGGTAAGGATTCATAATATTCTTTGCAAAATAACTGTTATGATAGTTTTTAATTTAGTTACACATATTATTAGTTAAATATACAAGTAAATATGTTAGTTATTACAGAGTACACATAGAATTGATGTTTTAATGCTTAATGTTTTAATATAAAAATTTATATGGATTTACTTCAAACGAACGAACAAACCGAAGAATCTATGTATTTATTTAAATTACGTTGAAAGAATGAGTGACGAAAAGTGGTAAAAAAAATTATGGAGCAAGAGTAAGAGGTAAGAGAGGCAGAGGGAGATCTCGATTGACCTTCAAAAGCATAATATTGAAAACATTGAAAAAGCATTAGCATTCCTTATGCTTTTTATGTAGCATTCGGGAGGGCTTGTATGAAGCGGTGGAAAGTGGACGGGGCCAAAGAGGAATGCAATAGTGTTTCGTGCTCTGTTCTATCTGGCTACTCCGCTAAAGATAAAACGTAAAGCTAAAAAAATGTAATTAAATAAGTTAAAAGTAAAGTTAAGTGGGGAACGGAGTGTCTTAACACTAGATCCTCTCTGCCTACCCTGCTGTGTGTGGGATACAGCGTGAAGCTGATATTGATTTAATTTTTTAAATAAGTTAAAAAAAGTCTCTCTCTACATAATTTTCAGATAAATGGACTTGACAGATGTACAGATAGACAAATAATAATGGGATCCTATAGGGGTTCCATTTTTCTTTTGTGGTAAAAAATAATAACAAATATCTCTAGTTCTCTCTCAATAAAACAATCTAATTGATCTTTTGCCTAACCTGAATTTATTTTTGAATTTTTGAGTGTTGAATAGCGGAACTCAACGATGTGCTTGGCCCCATTACTAGAGCGGAGAATGAAATCATTAAATATTTAATTCCCCAAAACGGAATCGAACCCAAATCGAAAGGAATCAAACATCGTGTTTACAGTCGCTCGCTTCTGCCATTGCACCTCAGATTGAATATGTAAACAGAATAAATGAATTAAACATGAGAAAACATTATTTGTACTAGTTACGGAATTACAAAATTTACCTATTTATAAATGAAGTCTTTAACAAAGAAGTAATTAAAAATTAAATGAATCCTGTATAAAATATAGTATATATTTATGTAAATAAATAAATCAGCTTCACGCTGTATCCCGCACACTGCAGGACAGGGGGAACCTGGCGCTAAGAGACTTCGTTCCCCACTTTCTGCCGAATTCTGGAGGCATTGCGTGTTAAGTGGCAGAATTTAATGCCGCGCTTTGCCTTTACATCAGAGCGAAGAAATGAAAATATATATTTAAGTAAATATTTCATCCCCTCGAGTGGGGATCGAACCCATAACTAGTCGGTTTTACAGTCACACTACTTCAATATATATAAGTCATAATAAGGCATTTTATGGCAAAAATAATTGATAATTGCAAGGTAATTGAAGTGTAGTCTTGTGATCACAAAATAACTGTGGAATTTTTGCAAGCCCATGTGGCTATTTACATGATACACAAATACAAAACTGTTTCTATTTCCTCGAGCTAACAGCTGAACTCTTTTCTTTCCTCTTTCATTGACCGATACAGGGTGTTATGGAGCAATACATAGGCTACTTTTTATCCCGGAATTTCTACGGGATAGATATTTACTTGGGATACTTTTTACACGTTTTCCATGCACACGTACATAAATACTCTTTGAAATAACTAAATATTCATCTATATAAATTAAATTAAATTGAATTAAATCAGCTTCACGCTGTATCCCGCACACAGCAGGGTAGGCAGAGGGAACAGACTGTTAAGAACACTTTGTTCCCCACTTTCTGCCGATTTCTTGAGGCATTGCGTGTTGAGTGGCAGAATTCAACGCCGCGCTTAAGCTCGACACCAGAGCGAAGAAATAAAAATATAAATTTAAGTAAATATTTCATCTCTTCGAGTTGGGATCGAACCACAACCAGTCGGTTTTACAGTCACACCTCGTGCCACTGCGCCACCACTGGCCTTATTTATCTATATTAAATATGATAATTTTTGCGAGCAGTATCAAATAAAGTCCACAACGGTAAAGATAACCGAATTGATATAACTATTCTTTAAACACTTAAATAATATTAAAGCGAAGCCGCGCAGGACCAAATTTACACCACACCAAGAAATAAAAAAAGTCTAGCTAATCTACTACTCAAATAATGTAAGAGAACCAAAGATAAATAAATTAAATATAAACAGCAAATAATTACACAAAAATTAACAGTAGATCGAAAATGTATGAAAATTAACAAAACCGTCAACATTATCTGGCGGTTCACGTCGGTCATACCTAGGTCGGCTAGGTCACTTTGAATCAGTGATATATTCTCAATTATTTATTAGAATGTTATACAGTAAACTATAATTTCAATCTAGATGAAGTGATAAAGGTGACTATTATATTTATTTTGATAAGAATGAATACCAAATCATAGAAAATGCATTACCAATATGTCGATAAATTTAAATTAAATATATTAAAATAGTTACTGTAGTTCAACCTTCAGAGACAAATATATACCATCGCGGACTTTTAAATAGATTTTTTAAAGGACAATATTTTTGTAAAACATTGTTTTTATGTGTCTCATAAGGTTAATCCAACGCACGCCATGGATGCGTTCAGGAAGCTCATGTTGAGCGACCTTTTCTGTAAACAACAAAATTTCTTGTAGGTGGAGATCCCATCGTTTAAAACTGTAGGGATCAGATTTCCTAATGAAACTTATATTTAAGAATGATACATGATAGTAGAATAGATTACACTAGGGTTGCCCAAAAAAATCCTGCCGCAATCACCTTTAATTAATGTTTTTCGTAACTCGTTTTTGGAGAAAATTGC
>DWQW01005358.1:0-17977 GCA_018249695.1 Heliconius erato demophoon
CCAACAAGTAATACAATTCTATGGTAGGGTAATTGTAAGATAAAATATACATTATTTCTCACATATGAGCATATGTGTAATTAAGAAAGGATTGCTATAAAAATATAACAGGCGTTTGGCCTGAACACACGTTGCTATGGTAACGTGTATTACTGTACGCGTTAATCGATTGTCTAGTTATTATTATTATCGTTATTATTAAATGGTTTATTAGAACCATTTAAAATTAAAACAAATACAAGAAAATTTGATGTCAAGGCGGTTTTATGGATGGTTTCCAAGCAACCTTCACTGTAAAAGATTAAAGTACGTAAGGAAAGTTGGTAAGCAAATAATTTAATTTTTTGTTTGAAAACATAAATGACCATACATTAATTTCTTTCCAAATTTATAGGATTCCTATAATTGAAGCGGTCCCAAATATTTAATTTTATACATCGTGTTAATTTAGTACGGTATCTTTTTTTATTAGTCACGCCTTCGTAAAACCAATTTATAAAATTGAAATTGTTTCTATATATTACAGTATACTGGAGTCGGCAATTTGTCTTATTTTGATTGTTCAGTTACTAAATATAATCCAGATTATTAACTGATGAAAAATGTGGGTTTAAATAAATTAAAGATAAACAAAAATTCGTGTTTGTAAAACAAATAATAGATAACATGTTTTTAGATTGATATTGTTCTGAATCTAGTGGTAAGACACTTTCTGCTTTTGGTAGAAATATATATAAATCAGGATACATAAATATACAGGATGGAAGAGGCAGCGCTCCATTTACGGAAACGGCATATAGGGTAAAATATTTCAAACCTATACCTAAAGAAATTAATCAAGATGCATCAACAGTTTGGACGTAGGATTTTTTTTTCATTTCACGATTTTTATCCATACCTATATTTCGTGTGACGCGATTACGTATAGATCCCAATAACATAATCACTTACTACTACAAAAAAAGTACTAAAGGTTAAACAACTTTGAACTTTATCGCCAATACTTACGACTCGATTTCGAAATGAGGCGTGTGCGGCGGTGTTCCTTTGATAGGTTTATGTGTGCGTGCGTCATCCTTACAAATGGCGTTTTGTTTTAAAATGTCAATTTTATTATTTATTTTGTTTGAAAAAAAAACTTTTTCATTTTTGGGAATTTATTTTTTTCTGAATTATATTAGGCTTTTATAGAGTAGTTAAAACTGTGGTTTCATTTAATGTGGTGCTGACACTTCCACCCTATAAAATATATATATATATGGGCGATGCATAAATAAATATATTAAACATTTATTTTATTTATTTAATTACAGTTATTGTTTGGACTTTTAATATTATATCTTTGGTATTTTGCAGAACAGTTAGATACTCTATGAAATGTTACCAATTACTATGCTTTTAAAACTAATAAAATCACACAAAGTGTGACTGTAAAATCGACTGGTTTTAGGTTGGAACCCCACTTGAGTAAATAAAATATTTATTTAAATTTATATTTTCATTTCTTCGATTTGGTGTTGAGACAAAGCGCGGCGTTCAGTTCCGCCACTCAATACGCAATACCTCCAGATTTCGGCGAAAAGCGGGGATTGAAGTGTCTTGACACTAGGCTCCCTCTGCCTACCCTGCTGTGTGCGGGATACAGCGTGAAGCTGATTTAATTTTAATTTTTAAATTTAAAATCTTACAAACTGAAAGAGTAACTCAATATTTTACTAGCTACTTCGACAAAAAACTTGCAAAAACCATGTTTTAACGAAGTCATTATACTGTAATTTATTGTATTATATAAATTTGTATACATACATTCCAAAATTTAATGTATTTTCTATCAACAATAAATCATCTATATATTCCAATATTGTCAAACTTAGGAATGATGGAGCGAAAAGTCAAAGTTCATTAATTATATGTTACCCCAAGTATGGAGCAGTGTTGAGTTTCTTACTGTCATATTGTTGCGAACTAGTTAACTGCTAATTGTAGTCGCCATCTGATATACGCTTTGTTCCATTTTGGTGGAAACCCTGGTCCTGGTTGCATAGCGTGTGTTTTTAGCTTTATGATATATCCTCCATAGCAAAGTATCGAGAGGGAACCTAAAGAACCTAGTGCTATGATACTCCGTTCCCATTAAAATACTTTCATTCTCCACTTTCCTCGGAACTCTGGAGGTGTTGTGTGTTAGTTGGGGAATCAACGCCGCATTTTGCCTCGTAATAAAGAGAAGAAATGAAATTATTAAATATGTTATTTCCGCGAGCGGAAATAAAACCCACTACCAGTCGTATGCTTGTGCTTTTGCACCACGACTGGTCTCAATACTGTTATGATTTATATAAAATGAATTGTAATTTGGAAGAAAGAAGAAAAAAAGAAACTCAAGGAAAGAAAAGAAAGAAAGAAACTTACATTCAAATTTAACCTCTTTATACGTAGATTTGGTTTGTTGTCTGTCAGTAACTCTGTAACGGAAGAATTTTTGTAAATTAATATAGATTTAAATATAACTAAATATTAAAATTTCTCGTAAGCTAAAACAAGTATTTAACATATCGCAATTTTGTACCACATTGTAATTAGTAAACATCGTCGAGGCTTATCAAGTAATTTATTGTAAACTAGGCGTATATTAGTAATAGAATTAAGGCAAGATAATCTGAAATTAAGTATGTAACCGTAATTGGATTTGAACCAAAACCTCTTGGATAACTTTTATACCCTTTTTCATTTTCTATACCCTTTTTTATTTATATATTATTATTTAATTGCTTTTTATTATTTCTAAGTGTTAAATCTATTGAAGCTAATAGCGCATTACGGTTGTGGGTTCGATTCCCACTTTTAAAAATGAGTCTAAGCTTAATTTGAAATTCCAAATGAGCAAAAAATATTTTAAAATAGTAATACTTATTAAGAAATACAACTTTGATAATAAATAATACCGTATGAAAAACTTACTATTCAAATGAATAAACGAAACGAAACGACGCGAAACAGTATTCATTTTTATTTGTAGCACTAAGTAATTATGAACAAAAGATTGTAGCTGTAGCGATTTGCTGCACGAATTCTTACAAAAATAAGTCATTCACGTACTATAAGCATAAGTAATAAAGGTTTTTCTTAGAATATTTATTTTAAGAAAGATCAAAAGGCTTAAGCGTAAATAATGTCGCACCCCTCAGGTTTATCAAGAATATAATAAATCTGGTAAAAAATTACATGTAAGATTCATATTAAGCAAGTATGTTCATATATTACTTTATTTATAAAGTATTTTCGTATATATTTTTTTATTTATATTTCAATTCAAGTAAGCAGTAAGATAAGATATTCCTCTCTTCTTTCTGTAGGTATGTGTATTTAAAATTATTGCGTGTTGAGATATAAAATCACTGTCTCATCATGATGTATAATCAAAATATTTCAAAAATCAAAATCAGCTTTACGATGTATCCCGCACACAGCAGGTTAGAAACCTAGTGTTAAGATACTCCGATCTCATTAAGACACTTCCGTTCCCCACTTTCCGTCAAATTCTCGAGGCATTGTTGATTGGCGTAACTCAACGCCACGCTTTGGTTTAAATGTAGAGGACATTCATAAAAGCTCAAAAATACAATTCAAATGCTTATAATAAAACAAGGGTGATTTTAATATTAGTTTTGTTATTATCTGTATATATTATCTTTCCAAATCAAAATATCTAGCTTACCATGAGAGAAGTAAATATACTATTTACACGAGATACATGTATTTATCAACGTTGCCTAATTTAAACATGATATTATGTATTTATTATAAACATTTATATGAATGCTGCTGTATATTAGTATTTTGTCTATACAAATATTTGTATAGATACCTAAATTATGTTTAGTATTACGTAGGCTGATGTGACTTTTTGAAACGGCCCTTTACTTTTGAACTTTGACCTTGTCTGGAATTAAATTTCCACTGACATCTGAATCTCAGAGTAGATATTTGTAGTTCTAGCTGGATTATATCCTGTACATTACTAAATCTAATATTAGATTTAAATTAAACATATAATATTACTCGAAGATGGTGATTATACTATTATACATAATATCGAGGCGGGTCGTAGCGCAGACGCACCAAGTGTGACTGTAAAATCGACTGGTTGTGGGTTCGATCCCCACTCGATGAAGTGAAATATTTATTTACATTTATATTTTCATTTATTCGCTCTGGTGTCGAGGCAAAGCGCGGCGTTGAGTTCTGCCACTCAGCACGCAATACCTCCAGAATTCGGCGGAAAGTGGGGAACGGAGTGTCTTAACACTAAGTTCCCTCTGCCTACCCTTCTGTGTGCGGGATACAGCGTGAAGATGATTTAATTTGTAGCATAATATTGAACGTATGTACTATATTCTCTAGATTGCTTTGTCATTGGTAGTATTTAAAATAAGACACAAAACCTTTCAGCAGTATCCAAATAGGAACATCCTTATGACGTACTAAAACGGCAACAACGAACTATAAAACTCATTCCCATTGCGATCGTAACCGATGCCTATCGAAATGATTGCGTAAATATAAAAATAACATAAAAGTTTGTTTTCCATGAATATGTAATTGTTTAAGGAGATTTTTTTGGAATTATTTTGTATTTTTTTTATTGATAATGTAAGTAAGAAAGTAAGCTGAAGCCAGTCGTGGCGCAGAGGCACAAAGTGTGACTACAAAATCGACTGGTTATGGGTTCAATTCCCTCTCGAGGAAATGAAATATTTATTTGAATTTATATTTTCATTTTTTCGCTCTGGTGTCGAGGCAAAGCGCGGCGTTGAGTTCCGCCACTCAACACGCAATGCCTCCAGAGTTCGGCGGAAAGTGGGGAATGAAGTGTCTTAGCACTAGGTTCCCTGTGCCTTGTGCGCGGAATACAGCATGAAACTGATTTTAATTTAAAGCCAATAATTATAATATTTAACTAATATATAAAAATCTATTTGTTGACATTTTATGGTAATCCTTCGCGGAATGCTATACATATACAGTTGTAACGCTATCGACAGATCAACGTTTATGGATAGAGGATCTCAATATCTATCCATTTTATTCCCATGTGTGGTAGTCGATTTTCAGTCGCTTTCAGAAACATTTGCCGTATTGAAAACATTTGATTTTTTTTGGAAAAAAATCGAATTCTTGAAAAAAAATGGCAAATACAGCCGTTGAGCCGACTGTTGAGTCTGCATTCGTGATTTTTTTTCTCAATGTAGCTCAACGGTGTACCATTTCAAAACTATTTAGCTTATAAATCATAAAAAATATATGGAATATGGAAACAAAATTAGTATAAAATAATTTCTGAAAGTTTCATAGGCGCAGCTCTATGACAACATATTAAAAAATGTACTCAAGTCTTGAAACAATAGAATAAAGTTATTCTTATTACGAGAATTGACTACATTTAAATATTTTTTACATATTAACATAAGTGTTTGCATTTTTACCAGTCTACTATAATCACACAATGTTTTCAATTTTGTCTAAAAAAGTTTACTCCAACGTTAGTAGTTTTATTTCTTTAAAATTTAATATTTTCAATGTTACATATCTTTATTATGAAAAGCTGATTAATACGGGCCATAATTTTTATATATAAAGAGACATTCTGTTCCTCTTAAGACATTTCCCTTCCCCACTTCCCACTAAATTTTGATTGCGTGTTGAGTGGCGGAATTTAACGCCGCGCTCTGCCTCGTTAAACAGAACAGAATGAAAAAAATAAAACAATAAATATTTCATTTTATCTAATCGAACCCACCACTTGTGCCACGCTTGTACCCCTGCGCCACGACTGACCTCAATTTTTATACAACATAAAATATACACACTTAAACAACTACAAAAAATTTTAATCCACCATCATCATGTACATTATCTCGTAGAACATTTCACATTATATCATCACAAGTCCTCTTTTTAATACTGCACCCATTACTCCACGTGAACGATGTCGTATTTTTGTATAGTTGTAAATCCTTTGAAGAATTCCGCTTTAAAGCCGGGCCATTAACTCTTTTTACTGTCCTTTGGCTTTATGTGTTTTAATTATACAGCTTGTTATATTCATAGTTATTTTGTTTTTATAAGTATTTTATATTATAAAATATAATGACGTCTTAAGATTCAATATCGATTAGTATATGTGCGTGTCAGTTTAAAATCAGCTTTATCAGCGTATCCCGCACACAGCAACCCTGCTGTGTGCAAGGCAAAGGGAACCTAGTGTTAAGACACTCTGTTCCCCAATTTCTCCCGAATTCTGGAGGCATTGCGTGTTGAGTGGTGGAACTCAATGTCGTGGTTTGCCTCGACACCAGAGCGAAGAAACGAAAATATAAATGTAAATAAATATTTCATTTCCTCGAGTGGGCTTCGAACTCACAACTAGTCGGTTTTGCAGTCTCATTTTGTGCCACGACTGGCCTCATTCACATCGTGAGAATTAATTTGTATGTGAAAGCTTGCAAGCTCAATTTGACCCATTTCCCAGTGAGGAAGCTGATGAATTTCTAAACTGAAATTTAGATTACGATTATGATGATTTAAATTTTGATGATAATTAAATTATATATAATTAATATTGTAGAGGCCAGTCGTGCGCAGGGGCACAAAATGTGCCTGTAAATCGACTGGTTGTGGATTCGATCCCCACTCGAGGAGACGAAATATTTATTTACATTTATATTTTCATTTCTTCTCTCTGGTGTCGAGGGGAAAGCGGGGCGTTGAGTTCCGCCACTCAAATTCAAATTCAAATTCAATCTTTCTGCCTACCCTACTGTGTGCGGAATACAGCGTAAAGCTGAAAAAAAAATATTGTAGATTACTTACATGAACCAACTGATATGGATATTAAATAAAAATACTCGATTTGTAAAATACAATACATCATAAATACATGTAGAACGCTTGTTTTTAAAATGTATTTTAATATATTATAAATGTATTTTGTTTGTTTGCGCGGCGTTGAGTTCTGCCACTCGACACGCAATGCTTCCAGAATTCGGTAGAAAGTGGGGAACGGTGTGTCTTAACACTAGGTTCCCTCTGCCTACCTTGCTATGTGCGGGATACAGCGTGAAGCTGATTTAATTTTATATTTTGTTATAGAGCTCTTTACTGTTCTTACTTTATTAGTTCAGTATTATTTATTAATTAACTTTTACATCCTAATTGCCCGAGGTAACTATGACTAAAGGTAGAATGAGTTACAGATACATGTAATATAAGCCTTCCTCGATAAATGAACTATCCAATACAAAAATATTTTTTCATTCAAACCAGTAATTTCTGAAATTAAGAAGCTCAAACAAACAAACGTCTGTTTTATAATACTGATATGGAGTGCATTTTTATAAAATCAAATTAATTTTTTTTGTAAAATAATATATTATAATTAACAGTATTTTTATTTAATTTAATTTTAAGATAATTTAAGTTTATACTTACACACAGGCGAATATATTATATTTGAACACTAGGTACATTAGATTGTGCATACGTTATTCCTTAATATTTAATTGATAAAAAATTTTACTTTTTTTATTTTAAGTTCATTTAAGTTTATACATACACACAGGCCATATGTTATATTTAAATACTACACTAGATTATAAATACTACATCACATAACGTTCCCAACAATGACAGAAAAAAACGTCATTCCTTAATATTTAATTAATATAAATGTAATGTTTTTAATGTTTTATAAGCAAAAACATTTCCCCAAAAAAGAATTTGAACCCGGTACTATCACCTACAGTCCAACTCTGACCGTACCACATTAATTTAACCTATTAAATTAATTTAACCCAAATCTAATTCTATTTAACATTTCACTACGCTACCATTATCTCTCTTGATTTAATGAAGCCGATGTAATGTTGCACATACATTTAATAACCAGTAATTGAAACCGATAACACAGTTAATTAACTGTAGCATGCATGAACTTGATTGTTATTTGGGTATGTACGCCATTTCGTGGTATTCTATATGGTCATATTTATGTTTATGTTATATATAAGTAAGTTACAGGCCAGTCGTGGCGCAGCGGCACGAAGTGTGTCTGTAAAACCGACTGGTTGTGGGTTCGATCCTCACTCGAGGAGATGAAATATTTACTTAAATTTATATTTCCATTTTTTGCTCTGATGTCGAGGTGAAGCGCGGCGTTGAGTTCTGCCACTCAACACATTTGGCAGAAAATAGGGAACGGAGTGTCTTAACACTACGTTCCCTCTTCCTACCCTGTTGTGTGCGGGATACAGCGTGAAGCTGATAAAAAAAGTTACAGGCTGTCGTAGCGTAGTGGCAGCATTCTTCGTAAACGTGATTGTTATAGGTTTGATTTTCACTGGGGGAAGTGAATTACCCGCTGTGCTAAGACAAATGCGGCGTCAGGTTCTGAAAGTCAACTCGATTTCGATATTTAATGGGGAGTGGAGGATCAAAGCAAGGACTTATTTTCTTTTTATTTATTTAGTTTTTCATATTATGTTATTAACGTTGGTTTATTGATGATATTTTATGATGATATATGTATAGCAGTTTTCGAAGAAATTTTAACCAAACGATTGAAATTTCGACATTTTTTAATTAGATATTCTTGAAGGAAATCGATTTTTACGATTTTTTTGTTTCTATTCATCAACATATTACGCAGTAAACAGCACTTTTGTGAAATTAACTTGACTTTAAGAAAGTAATGGAGAAAATTTAATTCACATTTTGATTCCTTTATGTAATTTCTAAGCTCAAGTACGCACAATACTCAGAAGGGAGCAATGTTATCTTCACCAATTTAGCAATACGAGAATTTTGCTTACAAATCCCAATTCAGATTCTTTGGGAACATACAATCACGAATACTAAAAAGAGAAAATTCTTTAATCTTCAAAATCGAAGGTTTTACTTGAAAAGGTTTTCTCTTTTTTATAAAGACAAGTACAGGACAATAGTAAAAAGTCCAGTTTTCGTTTTCGTTGGTAATGTTACAAGTTGTAGTCTGTGAATTTGCTTGCGAAAAGTATAAGCTGTCGTGGCGCAGGGGCACAAAGTGTGACTGTAAAATCGACTGGTTATGAGTACGATCCCCACTCGAGAAGATTAAATATTTATTTAAATTTATATTTCCATATCTTCGCTTTGGTGTCGAGGCAAAGCGCGCCGTTGAGTTCTGCCACTCACCACGCAATGCCTCCAGAATTCGGCAGAAAATGGGAAACGGAGTGTCTTAACACTAGGTTCTGCCTACCCTGCTGTGTGTGGGATACAGCGTGAAGCTTTTTATGATTCTCTTAGGGCTTCCTATACACTCTCCAAGATCATGTACCTATAAAGCGTAGAGTTAAAAACATCTTGATTTACATTAGCACAAGTGTTTGAAAATTATCACAAATGATAACAGTCAATGGCTTATATATTCTTTTAATACGGCTTAGATGTATTGGTTGCGCGTTTACATTATACGGGTGGAAGTGTCAGCACCACTTTAAATGAAACCATAGTTTCAACTACTCCATAAAAGCCTAATACAATTATTTTTTTCCCAAAAATTAAAAAGTTATTTTTTCAAACAAAATAAATAATAAAATTGTCGATTTAAAATAAAACGCCATTTATCAAGAACGACGTATGCACACAAACATATCAAAGGGAAACAGCAGCATACGCCTCATTCCGAAATCGAGTCGTAGGTATTGGCGGCAAAGTTCAAAGTGGTTTAACCTTTAATAGTATGTGTTTACGTTATTGGTATCTATGCGTAACTGCGGCACACGAAATACAGGTATGGATAAACATCGTGAAATTTTAAAAAAATCCTACGTCGGAACTGTTGAGTTATCTTTATTAATTTCTTTAGGTACGGGTTTGAAATATTTTATCCTATATGCTGGTTCCGTAAAAGGAGCGCTGCCTCTTCCACCATATTCAGCATATAATCAGCTTCACGCTGTATTCCGCACAGAGTAGGGTAGGCATAGGGAACCTAGTGTGAATACACTCCCTTTCCGCCGAGTTCGACATTGGAGGCATTGCGTATTGAGTGGCGGAACAAAACGCCGCGCTTTGTACTCGACACCAGAGCAAAGAAATGAAAATATAAATGTAAATAAATATTTCATTTCCTCGAGTGGGGATCGAACCCACAACCAGTCGATTTTACAGTAACACTTAGTGCCAATGCTCCTGACTAGCCTTAATTATATTCATTATATACGAACAAGAATTTAAAAATTAACAATAATAGGATTATGTTTAAAAGCAGTTATCTTTAACTGTGAAACAAAAAACCCTAAAACATATTTGACAATTACATTTTGGATTAATTAAATTCAGACAAAATTGTACACAATTAAAAAGCAAACTGAAATTAAAAAAAATAACTGGAAGTTCAACTTTGTATACCTCTTAGTGCCTTTATAAAGGTATCCAACTGTTACAAAGTTCTTTACGAATACAAATAAACACTTTCAAATAGAAGACCTACGAAGTATTTCTAGTACCGATAGCAAGTTTCACAGTCAAAAAGGCTTTACGGCGGCAAAATGCGGAGTAATCGGTCGTATCCAACACTGCTACGATCAAAGGGAATCGCTGAATATTCATTTATTCGTGTTTTGTGTGCGTTTGTTAACTCCGAAACAAATAGATTTCGTAATTTTTTTCCGTCTTTTTAAATTTTTCCGAATTTTTGATCTTATTATTTATTAAACTTTTTATATCTCTTCGGTGTTTTTATTAAATAACATTTGTTTTAATCATTATGTCGATCATAATGCATTTATTCAAATATGTTCGGTTTTAAAAAAAGGAAAACATACGTACGTACATACATACATAAATAATATGAATGCTTTCTTTATGTATAAGCTTACTGGTATTGTGGTTTCTTAAGAACGTTAAACTTGATTGCCAATAAAAGTACGAGTAAAAATAGGTCTTTGTAAGTCTTTTTTTTTACAAATATCTTAAACTAAACTGAACTTTGTAAATTAGTTGAAAAAAAACTCATGTAATTTATTGCAATTTTCTTTAAAGGATGTATTTTGCAGTATGGTATTAAGTTTGAACCCGTGTTATTTTTGGGTAACCAAAAATCAATATTACTTTACATTACCTAATATAATCAGCTTAACGCTGTGTCCTGCACACAACAGGGTACGCAAAGGGAACCTAGTATTAAGAAAGAGCTGTTCTCTATTTTCCGAACTCAACGCCGCGTTTTGCGTCCACAACAGACCGAAGAAATAAAAATATAAAGTATTTCATTTCCTAGAGTGGAAATCGGACCCACAACCAACCGCGCTTACAATCACGTGCTCCAGGCCTCAAATAAATAAACCATATAATATATAATTTTGTATCCAATTACAATATAGTTAAACGATAATAATAATTTCATAATTTAACATTTACTTTATTTGGACGTGCATCATCAAAATATAATAAATCATTTTAGCGTAGCAATTCCGGAAGCTCATTTGAATTTCAATAATAATATTACGGTACTGAATTAATACACTGCTGTTTTCGGTTACAGCTACTATTGTACAATTTTCAATAGGCACACAATATGTTGACTTGTAATTACTCGTATTTTGTATAGTGTTTTTTTTATTATCATTTGTTATTATATATTTGGACAAAAAATTAAATATAGATATTTTCATTATAATTTTTTTTTTTTACAATAAAATAGCTTTAAATTTGAACATTAGTTACGTAGGCTGCAGTTGGAAGGTTAAGACAGTATGATTTTTTATATAAAGTTATATTACTAAAATTTTAAATTGAAATACAAAAATTAAATCTAGCTTATATATATTATAATTGTCCTCAGTGTTGGAGAAACAATATTGAATCTAAACCTAACTAAATCTAACTTAACCTACGACTTAACTATTTCACGGTGGAATAATAAGTGTGAGAACAGAAGAAATTCCTTTCCCACCGGCGCTGTTCACCCGATCTCTCCTTTGTTAGCATTTTGTGGCGCTCGACCGCCTATCAGACGGACAATTATAATATTAAATAAATTTTCCGCCTGTGACACCGAGCGCTATATAACACATTTCTTTTTGTTTTCTCGGTCATAAGAAACAAAGCTAGACATTAGGTTCAACCACTCAATATACAATATCTCCAAATTTCTACATATTCCATAGACAAAATATACAATATTTACAGTATAATATTACAGAGAATATAAAATAATTCATAAAAAATAAACGAGTATGATAATTGGTAATGGTAAAGTTTCTTATAGCTTCATCTGAATCTCATTAGTTTATAAACCGGCGTATAGCAGACAGACACCTAGAAAGAACCTAGCGTTAAGACACTCAGCTTTTAAATTCTATCAAATTTTATATACATTGCTTGTTAAGTGGCGGGACTTAACGCCGCGCTTTGTCTTGCGTACCAGAGTAATAGTACAAGAGTAATAATTCATTACCCCGAGTGTAAATCGAACCACAACGGTCGCGGTTTCAGTCACTACTCCACACCAGTCTCCTAAATCCTAGAATAAGTAAATTTAAAGCGTAATGGAAGGGTTGAAGGTGATGGTGGTGGTCATCCCTTTTTTGCATATTTTTAAATAATTTTTTTGTTCATCATTTAGAATACTAAGTATTTTTATATATTTAATATATTTATGTATTAAATATTATAGCAATAGTACATGAATTTCATCACGGTAAGGTTTAGTTGGCTAGAGACTCTCGTTGTATTATGACAAAGAGGAAGATTAAAATTTGGCTTATATTAAAACTTTTTTTTTCTAACTAAAATACGCTATTTATAATCTAAAATTATAATTCACTTTAAAAAATAATTACAATGTTTTGTCACAAAACACAATACGTAAAGCTCGTGTGGAAAACGGCGAGATTTGACACTAGACTTTCTCTGCCTACCCTGTAATACGGTAAAAATTATAAAAGCTGAAAAGGCTTGTGAAAAGGATGTTGAAACGACTTAAAAATAAGAAGTACAAAAATGGAAACCACAATGTCAAGTAGTTTATACTATTAAAATAAAGGTAAAAATTTAGCTTCTACGTATTTTTACGTGTAACAAAACTTTTTATAAAAGTTAATTGGCTGGTCTGAAAAAAACAGAACGTTTCTAGTATAATTAAGAAAGTATAAGAGCTAGAAAAAAATTTTACAAAAATTGTGGACTACATTTTGTCTATAGATGTTCTCGCTTCTCCCCAAATTAACAGAGTTGGGGCGGCTGCAATTAAGAGAATGAAATAAAAACACAAAAATCCCACTGTGTAAGTTAAAATATCAATTCTGTGAACATTTTTTCGTACTTTATTTCATTCGTTCGATTTTCGCTTTTTTTCATAGAAATAGAGATACAGTTATTTCTGAATTGGATTAGATCATGCATTATTATGGATGAGAGCTAGTTCAATCTTCAATTAACTAGGGCAAAGGTATTTAAATTTGATTGTTTTTACGCTTTCTTTACGTTGTATCCTGCACATAGTAGAGTGAGACCTGGGAACCTAATGTTAAGATATTGTGCTCCTATTAAGGCACTTTGGTTCCCCAATTTCCACTGAATTCTAAAGAAACTGATGTATTTGATATTCAATTCAAAGCCGCACATTGTAATAAAAAAATAATAGAACCATTTCCCTGTAAGAATAATCGAACTCACAACTACCGTGCGCTCAGAAAAAGACTATCCGACTATGCCCAAACGACTCCAGCAAATATATATAGAAATTTTAATACAAATAATCCCTAATTTTATGTTTCCGGTCGTTTGAAATAAAATAAAGTAACTGT
Source organism: Heliconius erato demophoon (assembly GCA_018249695.1). Lineage (NCBI taxonomy): Eukaryota > Metazoa > Arthropoda > Insecta > Lepidoptera > Nymphalidae > Heliconius > Heliconius erato. The sequence goes on from DWQW01005358.1 coordinate 13,854, forward strand.
AAAACATTATTCACCCCAAGCTGTGTTCTGAAAGGTTTGTATGCTAAAACGGTTTTTGTTCCTCGACTTAAGTCACTCAGTATTGTTTATGAAACGCGGGTCAAAGGTTAAATTAAAGGCTTTTGTAACCAGCTTTAAGCAGTCTCTGTCAAATATTAATGGTTGTTTACACCACATATTAAGATTGTGGCCGAACTAGTAGTTTCTATTGATCGTTATATTGTAAAATTAGCTTCACGCTATATCCCGCATACAGTAGGGTAGGCAGAGGGAACCTAGTGTTAAGACACTCCGTTCCCCACTTTCTGCCGAATTCTGGAGGCATTGCGTGTTGAGTGGCAGAACTCAACGCCGCGCTTAGCCCCGACACCAGAGCGAAGAAATGGAAATATAAATTTAAGTAAATATTCCATCTTCTCGAGTGGGGATCGAACCCACAACCAGTCGGTTTTACAGTCACACTTTGTGCCGCTTTTTTAATTATATGTAAAATATATAGTTTTGCACATTCGGTTCAATTTTCGAGACTGGTGTGTTGAGTGGTGGAGTTTTACACCGCGTTTTGCCTTGTTATCAGAGCTAGGAAATGTATATAACAAATTTCTCCGGGAATCGAACTCTTCATGCATCTAAAATCAGAGGCTGTGCCGAAACAGACTCGAAACTTTTATAGAAATACTTTTTCTTAAATTAAATTTGCACATATAAATAATTTAACTGACTCTTCTTCTTAGCAGCGTATCTATTTTTTATTTTCTTTGTAGCAAGCAAAGCAACCTGTAAGCAAGCGGTTTGTTAAATAATTTTTAAAAGTCCATGTCACTTTTTCCAATTTAAAAGATAAAAATCTAGTTAAAATTTGTAAAAATAGGATAACGAATATATTATTTTTGTATATGGGGCCAAGATTAGATTCGTTTAAAATAATTATAAGCTCTAAATCTATTAGAGAGAGAGAATTTTTTATAAAGCCAAAAAAATTCTGCGCGCATACTTAGGTGTATGCGCTGGTAAGTACTATCAGGGGATATGGAGTTTGGGCGGTGGTTACTTTGGCAGTTATTAGGTAACTAAGAAGCAAAAACTAGTACCAAACTTTCGTTAAATTATAAAGCTCTTTTTTTATATTTTCGAGTCAATTTGGCTGTCCCCTTAGCTTCAGTACAAATAGCATGCTTATTAAAATAAAATGAAATATATATTTCCTAAAGACTTTATTTGCATGCAGAGGCCAGTCGTGGCGCAGGGGCATAAAGTGTGACTGTAAACCGGCTTGTGGGTTCGATCCCCACTCGAGGAAATGAAATATTTACTTAAATTTATATTTCTATTTCTTCGCTCTGGTGTCGAGGACAAGCGTGGCGTTAAGTTCTGCCACTCAACACGCAATGCCTCCAGAATATGGCAGAAAGTGGGGAACGGAGTGTTTTAACACTAAGTTTCCTCTGCCTACCCTGCAGTGTGCAGGATACAGCGTGAAGCTGATTTATTTATCCTCCATTTATATACGGCTCGAACTTAGCGTTAAGACTCTTCTATTAATATATTTTTAACCCATTTTAAATGCATGCACTCAAATATTGGATGGCAGAACTTAACGCTGCACTTTGTTTAGTGACAGCAATAATGTCACAATTTTTAAAATAGATTTCTCTTAATTGCGTCATGATGGTAACGTCATGTAAATTTATTTTTGAACTAAAATAAGAAAAAAGAAATCTGAGTTTCCGCGCCGACCTTTGTGTGGTTAATTAATCAACTGTAAGAGTCAGTTGACCTAAAAATTAAAATAAAGCTACGTCCAATAAAGGGATATTAAGGACACTTTTTTCTCCTCGTTCGCTATAAAAAACCTTAGAGCGGTAGCGTTGACGTTTATTCTGATTTATTAAGCTGGTTTTAGTAGTAGTTTTCTAGTTATTGTATCGAATTTTTTAGTTGGATGCATATGTGAATGTATTATTTTGATATTTTTTCTTTTGACTTCACTCTATCTTCTTTATTCGGGAATGTAGATGGAGAGAAACTAGTGTCAACTTACTATTTTCAGGTGCAGCCACGTATATAGCAGGGTAGGCAGAAGGAACCTCAGAACCTAGTGTTAAGACACTCAGTTCCTTTCAAGGCATTTTAATTCCAACTTTACGCCGAATTTACGTTCATGATCGAGGAAATGAAAATATTTCATTAGCTCGAGTAGGAATTGAACCCACAACCTTTTGCGTTAACGGTAGCACGTTTGTGCCCCTGCACCACTACTGGCTGTTATTTATCATACACTCACTACACTCCGTTGCCCACGCACCGCCCTTTTCAAGGTACAGCGTGTTGAGAGGCTAACTAAATGAAAATATTGTTACGGAATTAAACTCTGTTATAGTGACTCATTGATACTATTTTAGCTAAATACTCAACAAATCACTCCGTGTTTGACGTAACTTGGAATTAATCCAAAGGAGTAAACATAACAAATATATCGTATACTTCAAGCGGGCAAAGCCGCGTGCTAATATCGAATAAATTAGTGAATTACAATTGTTAAAGCCATAGTGGCACAGTGAAACAAAGTCCGACTAAGCCGCGATGTTTTTAGGATCAATCACCGTTCTGATAACAGAAAGCACAGCTTTGAGTTCCGCCGAGCAACACGATATCTTTAAAATCCAGACATTAAGCCAAGAACAGAGTATTATAACATTAAATTCCTAACCTATATCTAATGCTAAAAAAACAAATGATACAGCTTTACGCTGTATCCCGCACACTTTAGGATATGCAGAGGGAACCTAGTGTAAAGACACTCCGGTCACCATTTTCCGCCAAGCTCTGGGGGCATCGTGTTTTGAGTGGCGGAACTCAACGTCCCGCTTTGCGTCGACACCAGAGCGAAAAAATGAAAATATAAATGTAAAAAATATATTTTTTTTTTCGTCGAGTTGGGATCGAACCCACAACCAATCGATTTTACAGTCACACTTTGTGCCCCTGCGCCACGACTGGTCACGCCTCAATATGGTATATAATAATATTATATACAATCACATATATGACAACTGTACTATAACGGCGTTATGTCAGTTATGTAATACCAAATTAAAACCACCTTTCTGTACACGACCCACACGTGTGCTTACAATAGAGACGCAGTATTACTTTCCTACGTAACGTTTCTTATTACTGTCCCCGACATTACGAATTCATACTTTCAATCCTAAAACAAATATGTAGAGGAACTGAAATATTTTCCACATTTGATCGTTATATCATTTTAAGATATTTTTGTTGGTATTTTATATATCTCGCTTGTAGAACAGCTGCTCTACTAAGAAAACTTAGTGTTAGGCCGTTCTGTTCCCACTTTTTCGGCAGAACTCGAGACGTTACGGATAGAGAGATGGGCAAATTGAAATAATTAACTCTCTCGAATAGAAACTGAACCAAGATCTATAATTTTTACAACCAGAAGCTGTTCATCCCACTACACTACGATGGCTTTACATGCGTTATAATTTTAATATAAATAGAATAAGTTTACAATCAGGGTTCGCGTTCTCACTTGAGGTTGGGCTCTTTTCATTTCCTCGCTCTTATAACAAGACAAAGCGCGGATTTGAATTTTGCTACTCACTATACAGTCTCTTAAAGTTATATCCCAGAATAGAATCTCTCAACACTAGATTTTTTTCTCAGCGTCACGCTGTACCCCGCAGCAGGGTAGGCAAAGGCAACCTAGTGTTAAAACACTCCGTTCCCCACTTTCCGCCGAGTTATGGAGGTATTGCGTGTTGAGTGGCGGAACTCCACGTCGCGTATTGCCTCGACACCAGAGCGAAGAAATGAGAATATAAATGTAAATAAATATTACATTTCCACGACTGGAAATCGATCCCACAACCAGTCAATTTTACAGTCACACTTGGTGCCATTGCGCCACGATGGCCAAATATGTATATAATCCATTTTATTATATAAACACGGAAAGTGACGAAGCAATCAGAACTCGAAATTGCATTGCTCTGATCGGCACTGAGATTGAAGTAGCGTCCATCCATGTATTGTGTTTCCAATATCTAGATGGAGGGCTCACAAATGTAATTCATATATCGTATTAGAGGGTATGTGTA
>DWQW01005359.1:0-17974 GCA_018249695.1 Heliconius erato demophoon
GCGTATTTAGAACATTTAAATTAAGGTCAGAATTGATTGAGGAGGATGAAAGTTTGCCAATACCGAGGGACTTTATAAATTTTAAAGTCGCTTCGGGAGAAGAATTGCGTATTTTATTGAAGATGTATTGGCGTTTTAATTTTCTACCCAACTGGTTACACTGATTCCTTGCAGCTTTATAAATAGACCAATTGAGATCACATCGATTCTTTTTGAATTTTAAAAAAGCCCTATCCCTTTTAGCCCTGGCTTTACGAAAATCATCGTTAAACCATAAAGCTGGCTGGTTTTTAATTTTGATGAGTTGGAGTGGTGCATGTTTGTTAAACAAACTAGCAATGTTAGAAGTCAACAAATTAACTTTCTCATCGATCGAACACAAAGCTTCAACCCGCGACCAGTCAATGCTAGAAGCATCGCTCTTAAGCTTCTCATGATTGAGGTTACTGAAACTTCTAATTAAAAGGGTTGTTGGTTTTGGCTTAGGGGATTTTACTTTTAACGATGCGAATACAAGGTCATGCAGAGAAAAACCAGGGGCAGGAAGTTGGCCGAATTTAGAGACAAGATCAGAATTTATATATTAGGGAAACTAGTGATAATACACTCCGTGCAGAACATACTACCTCGTAGTCATTAATAATAATAATAATAATAATAATCTTTATTGGGAACTAACATTACATGTAGAATGAAGAAAATGAGTCACACCAACGTTTTTTGTTATCAGAATATATATAAAAATTACTGTTCGCGCATCGGCTGTTTCGCTATAAATTCCATTTTTTTTTTATAGTAAATACGTAATATTTAAGAAATATTATATAGTCTCTAGGGGCCAGTCTTCGCGCAGGCATACATGCGTGTGACTGTAATCGCAACAGGTTGTGGGTTCGATCCCCGCTCGAAGAAATAAAATATTTAATATTTAATATTTATTTCATGCACATAAACACGATGCCGCCAACTACTGCAGTGAAACTTCACAATGCTCTAAATCCTAACCCGATTTGGATGAAACAAAAATTATTATTATTTGCCCGAGTACACGTATTAAATGCAGTAATTGTTATAGTTAAATTTTGATGTGTTAGTATGACTCATTAATGATGTCTTGGTGCCAAACCAGGGAAATGTCAAAAAAAATCATTTAACCATGGGCGGAGGAAGGGCTATAATGACCCTAGAATATTTAGAAACAAAAAATTAATTTCATTAAGTAGACAAGAGTATATCATTTTAAAGTTAAAAAATGTTGGGCCTCGGTTAAAAAAATTATCCACATTGATATTTTAATTTTGTTCAACTTTGATAGGATGATCACCGCTTCGTTAAATCGCACCAAATGGACTCAAGAGCAGAAAATAGAAGATTTGTTAAATAGATACCGCGACCAATGGATTGTTTGTACTTGTTTTAACTCTTTGGTTTACCGCATATTTAACAGTAGGGGTCGAACCCAAAATTACCGTGTTAACAGTAATAACTAATACAACACTAACTTACTTACTAACAGTAAGTAATACTGCGCCACAATAGGTGCATTTTTTTACTTACAAGTAAAATACTAAAAGAGAATAACATAAATATCATTAACTCACCAACTACAGCCGCTCCGTATCCAATTTTACTAGTCCCCATTCTATAAGAGCATGTTGGTACAAATATTTCATATAACCACTCATTGTCCATAGCAATGTTTAATATTGGGTCATTGTATTGAAAAAGATGAGTCTCTTTAGACTCAAAACTCTTCTTCTGTCTCACATATTTTGATACATGCTCATGTGCACAGAAATATATGTCAGCATGTATTGCTTTATTTACCTGGAAAATGGAAAAAAATATATATCTTCGTCAATAAAATATTATACTAAACAATATTATAATATTTACAAAAAAAATGTCCAAATAATGTTGTATTTACAGATGCTAAACATATAACTAATCGAATAGTTTAAAAATCATAATATCTTCAAAAACATACGACAGTAAACATATATAACATCCAAACAAATTGCAGCTCCATCCTTATTCCTACATAGAACGGAAGATGTTAACAGTCAGACGCTGTTACACTGCGCCACAATTTGTTTCGTTTGCATACTTTAGTATGCAGGATAAACTTGAAACTGAAAAAAAAATGTAATAAATTAAACCTCTCTTACCTGTTTCCCATAAACACCTTTAGAAGCGACAGGATAATGAGAAACACCAATTTTCACGTTCAAATCTGGATCGTCAGGTCCAGTAGGTACTTTATACATTACTGAGTTAACTTTGTAAAAAGTTACATTTTTGTAGCTAATTACAGAGGGTTGATTAAAAATACTATTAAATTCGGCAACTTTGTCGTGTCTTATTGGTTCATTTTCACCACCTATGTCATTGTCACCGGGAAGCCATACTTGCTAAAATAAAATTAAATAACACATATTTATTAAAAATTATTGTAACAAATAATAAAATATAATAACAATAAAAAACTGGACAAGCGAGAGTCCGGCTGGCCCACCGAGGGTTCCGTACAAAAATTGGATTGGAACCTTTTTTTGAAATTCAAGCTAAGCTTAGTTAGAACCTTTTCATCTCTTAAAACCAAATTTTGCCCCCCTTTTAAGGTTATTATTTTTTGGGATTTAACCACAAATTGTTAGTAGTTGTGTTAAATTCAATATATTCTTTATTCAAATAATTTCTTATAAGCACTTTCGAATCGTCAAATGAACATATAATAAAAAAAAGGTACCACCGGTTCGGAAGGCAGTTCTGCTGAGAAGAGCCGGCAAGAAACTCAACAGTTGCTCGTTTAATGCTAGCTGCCAAATTTCATAATTCTAGGTCAACCGGAAGTATCCTATTAATTTGATACCGTTATAGTATCGAAATACGCGTTTTTTGCGATATGAACAGCCAAATATTTTTAACACAACGCTGAGCTTTCTGCCATGGTGCCAGAGCGTAGAAATGAAAATATTAATAAATAATAATTCATTCACAACACTTTTTCACACCCTTGTGCCCCTGCGCCACGCCAGCTCTATTAACAATTAAAGTAAGATAAAGATATGGAGATCATATAATAAAATGACAAATACTAATTATCATTATTATTTTTTAATTCACAATCATACTATAAGAGGGGGTTCCTCACTCGGAAGAGTGAATTATTTTAGTTTCGACTTTCACATTGACTTCGACGACATACACAATATCTCAAGTTCATCGGAAAAAAGCTTGAAACTGCAATAATATCCAAACATATAGAGTACTTACAACAACTGGATAATACACATTAAATATATCGGCTAATCTCTTCACATAGCCATGGAACTCAGCCATAGTAGCAATAGAGCCCTCATCCATCAAGTCCCCAAGGTACACTAGCACATCTGGGTTGAAATGTTTTATTGCCATAGTAAAGGTTGACCTCAAGTATCTAAAAAGTGAAATATTTTTAGTATTTAATCACACTTAAGTATATTTGTAAAGCAGCAGTTGAAATGTAATATTATATCCTTTAAAAAAATCAGTATTAAGTTGGTAGAGAGAGCCTAATCTCAAAAAAAACTTTTCTTTGCTTTCCATCCAAATTAGAGACTGTGTGTTGAGTCAGGGCCGAATTTAGAGATTTAGACAATATTCCCTATTAATATTCCGATAACAGGATCCATTTTAAATTCAAAATATTTATATGTCAGAAGTAACTTAACTTAACTTAACTTCTCACTACCTGTCAAATATAATAATTTGAGTAGTAATCTATAGATTTTGATGATGTGACATATTTCATACAAAATATGGAAAAATTAAGCTTTACATAATGCTTGATTATATTTTGTTTGCTTAGAAGTTTATTTTTACTGTGGTCAAAGGAAGTACAGACCAAAATGATATTAATCTCCATTTGATTCCTTCTCCTCCTTATTTTAAAACACAACCAAAAATAATAAAAGTGTGTTAAAAAGGATTTAGACACAGAGAAACAAACAGATAGGCAGATGAAAACAAGTGTGGTCCTAGAATCTTCTGTAGCCGAATGGGTTCTATCTTTTTCTTTTGATGGACAAAATTTAAAATATTTAATTTGATAAAGTTGTGAAATAGTGGTCCACGACTGACCTAAAAATTGTCTTAATTCAACACAATTTTCTTTAATTTTACCTAAACAATATAATGTACTTTATTTATTAATATTATAAGTACCTGTCGCTATCCCAATTAAAAAGCAAGCTAAGAGGAGGAGGTACAGCTTGTTCACCCTGTATTTGAGGATCTGCTACAAGCAGAATCTTCGTACATTTCGATGGATGCTTGCATTCCAACCCTTGCCAAAACAACGGCTGTATAACGTAAACTAGCCATTCACAATAAAAAAGTACAGCTAGCGGTGCCGCTATCAGATATTTTAAAGTAGTTCTGCAAAGTATAATAAATATATTAATATTCTTTTATGAAAGTTTTGCTGTAAACAACATGTTAAATTGAATATAAATTTATAAAAAACCTTCTTCGCAAATACATGAGTCTCTTTTCTTAACATCACAATCAAAATGAAATTTTATCTTATCTAAAACTTGACGATTCACTTGTAGTGTAGGCCGTGGAAAATAAATAATAAATATTTAAGTTGGAAATTGAAATTGTTTACAGTAATGGAAACGATTCGTTTAACGCTATTGATTGTCAATTTCTAACACAATTCATAAAAATCAAATACCTTCTAAGTTATTCTGAAAATTTTAATGAATTAAAAGATAATTAATATATAAAACTATACTTTAATTTTATTGTAAAATATTCTTCTTATTATAATATTTGTTAATAAATAAGTTACTAAGTATTGTTAACAAATCTGAGTCGTAACTGGAACGCTACGTATTCTATAGTTATTTACACTTTTTCGAACGTTTCTATTGCGGCGGTTTGACAGGTCAGCTTCGAGCCTCTTTTTAGCTTTCCGAGTAGCGTATTTTCATTTTATTTTACGTTATGTTTTTATTTTCGCGTTAAAAGTAATATTAATGTAGCCATTATAGTAGTATACATCATATATTAGATCGTCTCCAAGTGCACTTACAGTGTTACATAAACACATATCGTAGAGCGCTAATCGTATCGGCAGTTCTTATGCATATAACTACACGATACGTCAGTTGATGAATGTTGTCTGAAAGATAATGGATGTGGATACTCCTAACTTACTAAAACGGTGCAGTAGTGCACCTCTTATCAATGAAGCGGCGTCTACGGCGGCTACCTCGCCTACAACCAACACGGCTCCCAGGTAATGCCTAGATCAATCGACACGCCTCCCACGGGCCCCGATGCGGTTGTCGCTACGTACCTGCCTATTTTTGACAGCTGCTGAGGTCGTCAGTGGGTGCCGTGCACGCATTTAGATCTATATTTCACACTAATAGATGCATGTTGGACATATTATTTTAATGGTATAATCAAAATTACAGCCAAAATGTTTTGAAAATGATTGTGATGTGATACACATGACAGTGTGATATCATTAAGGTGAGAATAACATATATCTCTAGTAACAATATTTGGTAAATGCTTACAATGTAGTCTAGATAGTGTTAGTAACATTCCTGTATGTTTCAGTATGTATATATTCTCCATTAGTAAAGTGCTTCATTGAAAATAAGCATTAAGCATATATGTTATGCTGAAAAAACAATTACAATTTTATATATAATTTTAAAATTATTACTTACTAGTAATAATCAATATCTTAAATACACCTTATGTTAATTGAAGTACTGCTTGATTTAAGCCAGAGAAGAGTTATTTTTAAATTTATTACTCTTTTTTTCAATTAAAAATCAAACACAACAACATCATAGAAAGTAAAGTGGTACAATTAGAAAAATAAAATCTTCTATAAAGTTAATAAAAAATATAATATAAAAAAAATACTACAATAATACAAATTAAGATTTATTTTTTCCAACATATAAATAAAATTGCATAGTTCTAAAATAAACATCTAAGTATATAATGAGTTACTGAATAACAAATAAAACATTTTTTTTTGTCTAATGGCAATACTATTTATAAATCTTGTTTTTTAACTTACCCCCTTGTTAATATTATCTTAATTACAGATGGTATTAAACACAATATGCTAGTTATATTTAAGTGAGTGGAAATATCATATTAATATAATAAATTAGCCTTTGTTCTATGATACAATGGTCAAGTAATTGGCATTATTATAAAACAATAAAATACAAACCTTTAAAACAATGACAGTATAACAATAAATATATAAATAATAATATTTTTTACATTATCGTAGTGCAGTGGAGTTATTTTTGCAAAGGTTCTGAGTTTGAATCTTTTTTGATCTATGAAATATAGGTGTTACTTAATTTTGAATAGTTCTGTTGTTTTAAAGTTCAATATTATTGTAAGTTTTTTGTTGAAATGTGTACATAGTGATGTGTCAAAATATGAGAGATAGATAATAAAATTACAATTTAGTTAACACTATTTTCTATATATAGCTCATAGCTGGTTAAGCAGAGAATAGTTCAAGATACTATGTTTACTGTTTTTCTGTTGAAATTTTAGACATTGTGTGTTCAGTGGCAGAACTTTAGTCGTGTCAATAGACAAAAATCCTGGTTACAGTCAATATAGGTTTCAATTGTGATATAAGAATAAATAAATATTTTCTATACATATAAAATTTTAAGTATATCATATTTTGAATTGGATTTAGATTTCCTATTATTATTCTTAATTAACAAAATGTGCATATGCAAAAGATACTATTTGATTAAAGTCTTTTAAGATATTTTTTTCACTATCTCATCTAAAGTAAAGGTCACTCATACATTGTAAGTTATTTCATCATTTTCAAATCACCTGTAATACAATCTTCTTTTATCTTAAAATTATCTATACTAATATTATTAAATTGAACAGTTTGTTTGGTTGAACATTCTTATCTTGGTAACTACTAGTTGATAAATAATTTCTTTATCCAATTAATTTTTTTTAGCTAAGTGTATAGTAGGGTAAGCTGCCTCCCTCCGCTGTCTGCCCAAATTTTCTAGACATTGCGTGTTGAGTAACAGAGTTAGTTATAATGATAATATAATAAATATAGCAAAGCAAACTTATATGTTAATTAATTTTACGTCATAAAGGGCAATGGATATTTATATTATTTAAGTGTCATGTAGAATCATATATTATAAAATATATAAATCAGCTTCACCCTGTATCCCGCACACTGCAGGGTAGGCGGAGGGAACCTAATGTTAAGACACTCCGTTCCCCACTTTCTGCCGAATTCTGGAGGCATTGTGTGTTGAGTGGATGGAATGGAAATATAAATTTAAGTAAATATTTCATCTCCTCGAGTGGAGTTGGAACTCACAACCAGCTGGTTTTACAGTCACACTTTGCTCCCCTGCGCCATGACTGGCTTCAAGTTTTAGTGTAAACTATATATTTTATAAACTTCTCATTACCAGAGTGATGAAATGACAATATTAAATTTTTTACCTCTAGGCCAGTATGGCCAGTGGGGTACAAGTGAACAACTGTAAACACAACAGGTTGTGGGTTAGATTTCCACATGAGGAAATTAAGTAATTAACATTTTCATTTTCATAACTAATGTAACATCAGGAAAATGAAAATTGTAAAAAAAGTATTAAATATATTTCATTTTCCTTGGTCCTTTTGGTCAATTTTCTTTATGTTATAGATTTACTTTTGTTTTGAAGAAATGTATGGATTTCTCAAAACCATAAAAGAAATTGAGCAAGAAGTCACTAAAAATATTAACTAGTTTTGATAAGAACAGTACACAAGAGACTGCTTATAAACATTTTTTATAGTTTCAATAACTGTTATATCAAAATATGGTGGTGTTTGTTTTATACAGTTGAATGTATTTGAAACACTGATTAAAAAAAATATAAATCTTGCTACATAGCTTATTGTATTTGGGTTAACTAAAATTAAAAGTAAGCAATTTTTTTAATGATTTTTTTTTTGTTGGGTTTTTATTTTCAATTGACTGACTTTTTACATAAGTTTATTTAATACTAGCTTTTACCTGCGGCTTCATCCTAGTGGTCAATTGAATTAAATAAGACACACAGTACCATTATCTTTTAAGGTAGTCAGAGGAAACCTGGTGTTAAGGCTTTTTGTTCTCATCAAAACGCATCGGCCGAATTCTAGAGGCTTTGCGAGTTAAATGGCGGAACTTTACGCCGCTCTTTGCCTCGTTACAAGAGCAAGTTCTTCCCACAATCCGACACGTTTACAGTCGCACGCTTGTGACCCTGCCCTACGACTGATCTCAAATTAAGACGTGCGTGTTATATAAAACACACAATTTTTGGTCATAAATTGGAATATAATTACCATTGTAATCTGATAATTACATAATGAATCAAAAAGCTGTTGATAGCCATTTAACTCTTTAAATACATTACACTTAAAATGTCCTTTTTTTCTGTCAGTGCAGGTGGCAATTTTATATTACATGCCGATCTAATATATTGTACCTCATCCTGTCTTTCCTATCTATATATAAATAAATTTGTTCCAGAAGCACAACATTCTTCGGCATGTTCTCCAACAACAGCCTCCCGCGCACCCGCAGCAATAGTATCAGCTGCAGTCCACTGTCTGCTGCTGTTAATATACCGTCTAGCCTTCAAGTGAGTATATTAAATGAAATTAAAATTAATATGTATATTAACTGAAACAAGTAAATATATATTATGTGGGATGAGAGAATGTTGTTATATGATTGTGTTTGAAATTATTAAATATTTTTATACATTCTTAAAGTGTTATTCCACACTTAGGAAAGAAAAATATTTATTTAGAAAACATATAAAAATTTTAACGCAGCGGGACTTGAACCTGGTCGGTTTCCAGGAGGCGCGGGTTCAAGTCCCGCTACGTTCAAATTTTTATACGTTTTCTAAATAAATATTTATCAAATATTGTTTTCAAAATCAAAAAAAATAAATTCAAAGAGATTTGCGAGCACATTTGATTAATTGAATGAACATGTTGTTACCACCAGCTCGGAAGCAGTTACCGAGAAGATGAATGAAGAGTGGATCTCGATGAATATTCATTTCATTATATTTATTCATAATTATGTTTCCAATTGCAGACCACCTGTGGTCGTAGGTTAACACCGCGCGTAAACCAACTCCGCGCTGAGGAATGTGCGGACGTAAGCAATACGAGGGAAGTGGCGCACGAGAGGGAGGTGCATACAGCGATGCAAATGGGACAGTCGTATGAGGATCTCACTTTGGTGGGAGGATTGGCTAACTCGCCTACTAGGGTGCCTAGGTAGGTTTTTGTTTTTTTTTTATGGAAAAAGACAAGGCAAACGAGCGTACGGGTCACCTGATGGGTAAGTGATCACCGCCGCCCACGATCCCGTGTAACACCAGAGGAGCTACAGGTAACGCACCTAATTAATAAATAATGCCGGCGAATTAATAAATAAATAATTATTGTTTTAATTATTTTTTATGTTAAATTAAAAAAACTTGCTTTAATTGCTATGTGAATTGAGATATCAGATGAGAGATTTATCTGTGATACGTGAAAAATTTCATTGTGGTCAACTTCATAGTAGGGAAAATAGCATTGCAAAATTTTTATATAAAGCAAGTTACAGAAGTTTTTTATATATGTTCCTCGATTACTTAAAACATTTAGACTGATTGAAAAAATAAGGAATCTGATGAGGTGGAAAATCTAAGGAATTCTTTAGATTCATGGGCACACTTGAAGATATTTTATTATTTTTGCTGGCATATGTTTATCTACCCTATGCCAAATGCCGCAATATTGCTTTCGAAAGTCACGTGGAAAACGGTTCAGTAATTTCTATTTATACAAATAAATAAAATTTTGTTTTAATTCTGGCTTCAGTAACATAGAAATAACATAACAAAACCTTAGGGTTGTAATCGCTGATGGACAGTTTAATTTCTTTAACATATACAGTATATATTACAATCGTTAATAAATAATTAATATGTTATTTGGAACAGCCACATTATATGACTGTGTCCTTATAAGGAGTTACATCATCTATTTACAAATGATAATAATAATATTGCATGGTACATTGGAATGTCTATCTGAGTATTTGGCATTCTTTTTTAGCTTTTATAAATTACAAATATAATGAGTGGAATTTGAATCTACCACCACTTTGCGATCAAGCCCGTCCAGACTTTGCTAAAACAGCGTTATTTAACTGTATATGTCACAAATCATTAATTTAAACTGGTTATTAATATATTATTTGATAATAATAGGCGAAAACTTGAGGTGCGCGTGAAGAATTAATAAGAACAGCGTGAAGATAAATATATTATTATTTTGCACATTAAACGTTTAAAATATGTTTAGGGTTGAATACATGTGAAAAAATTTAAATATAGAAGCGAACGTGGCGCAGTGGACTTTCTGATTGTAGGTGTGATGGTTGTAGGTTCCATTCCAATTCTGTGTTAATATTTTATTATTATAATCTGGCAATAAAATTACTCAAAATAGAGCTTCTGTTTCTGATAAATTACCGACCAAAAGGTCTTAGCTACCTTCTCTCTACTAATTCTTCAAAGAAAAAAACTTCACACTGTAGTGATACAGCGTGAGCTTAATTTTAAAAAATACATTAAGAAAACTATCTTTGCCATTTTCAGGTTCTCCCCAGTAGTTTCTCCATCACCGACACGCAAGTTCACAACGCGGCGGAGTCTCAGCCCGATAGCTTTACGAGCGTCTTCCTTCAGTCCAGTCCGGCCCAACGTTCTAGTCGGCAAGAGACGATGTGATGATGGAGACTCTTCAATTTCCAAGAGAATGTGCACAGACAGACTGACACCTTCAACCCCGGGAACTCCGGATTCAGATTCCCTGGAATGCACCTTCAGACCCGTGTCTCCCAGAGCGCAGCCTATGAATGAACATGATGCTCAGGATAATCAAAATCACAAATCTTCGAGTCCAAGCTAATAGTGTAATTGTGGAAATGTATGGGACATTGAATTGCTGTGACATCATTTCATCACAGATTTCTGAGTGCAATTTTACTTTGATTGGTAGTTCAGATCCATCTGATTTTTCTTGATGTCCAGTTAACCATTTCACTAGTCGGGCTGGAAGCTATTATTGATCAGATACAAAACATATATTGAAGGACAAAAAGTGTCAGTTAGTGACTTGTGTTATATCTGAGACTATGTAATAACATATACATATAGTAATGTTATAAGCAATTTATAGGTACCAAATATCAAATTATTGATGCCTAATCTAGGATTGTTGACGGGTTTGAATCCAGCAGTATATATAATACAATATGTGTAGTACTTGTCAGGTGCATAAAGTAGCCTATGGCATTAGTTCCTAATAGTGAACTTATATTA
The DNA here is from genome assembly GCA_018249695.1 of Heliconius erato demophoon. Classification (NCBI taxonomy): domain Eukaryota; kingdom Metazoa; phylum Arthropoda; class Insecta; order Lepidoptera; family Nymphalidae; genus Heliconius; species Heliconius erato. Next base: position 11,454 of record DWQW01005359.1, read on the forward strand.
TCATACTTTAGTGTAGGATAAAGCGAGTGCCCTTTTAATAGCCAAAGCATCCAAAACTTTATTGTAATATTGTAAATATATATTGTAGCGTTATGTAAACAACGCATGTATATACTTTATATAGTGTAGTTTTAAGTAGTAGCCACTTGTGTAAGCTCATTTAGGAGGAAAACCTCCTTCATTCCCGCCTTTCGTTTGTAATTAGTTTCATATTAGCCATGTTACTAGGAGTGCTATTAAAATTGTCTTCTGGCAGCTTTATTTTATCTGGTTTCCATTGTTTGACAAAGGTGTTTTTTGTGCTAATATCTATTATAATTAATCCAATATTAAAATATTTTTGTAAATTAATTATAAGCGAAAATGGATATGTATGAATTAACTTTCGAATTATTATATAATTATTAAAATTGACATTAAATAAAAATACTAAATATATAAGACACCTTTGACAAATAACATACAATTTATAACTAATTAAGTGTTTGTTCATTATATTCATAAAATCCACACAACATATAAAAATTCCATATCTTGACTTAAACACTAATCCCAAGACAAATCCTCAGATATTTCATTATTTTGTGTTCATTATTCACTTTGAATATGCTTTCGATTGTACCATATTGGTAGTCCATTGAATGTTTCTTTTGTGTGATTTTTTTATTAATAACTTGCCAATATTATATTAATCTGTAGTACAGGGTACTGTCGCACATTTTCTTTGATATGGCGCAAAATATATTTATTGTATTATTATTTATAAAATTGATTGAAAATTGAGGCCAGTCGTGGCGCAGCGGCACGAGGTGTAATTGTAAAACCGACTGGTTGTGGGTTCAATCCCCACTCGAGGAGGTGAAATATTTATTTAAATTTATATTTCCATTTCTTCGCTTTGGTGTCGAGGTTAAGCGCAGCGTTGAGTTCTGCCACTCAACGCGCAATGCCTCCAGAATTCGGCAGAAAGTGGGGAATGGAGTGTCTTAACACTAGGTTCCCTCTGCCTACCCTGCTGTGTGCGGGATACAGAGTGAAGCTGATTTGATTTTTAATTAATTATTTATAAAGTGCAAATAGCAAGATACATAGGAAGGCCATCGGGTATTTCATATTCACGCTTTATCTCGCAAATAACAAGGTTGTCAGAGTATCAGCTCAGTTCTCCCCTTCCTATCTGAATTCGAGACATTGCGTGTTAAATGGCGAAACTCAACAGCGCGGTTTGTATACCAGAGAAAGAGTATAAAAATAGTTTACTACGTCGAATGGGAATAGAACCCACAGCCATTGTGTTTACAGTTAAATACTTTTTCACTGTGCCAAGATGGTTTGAAGTTAAGATATTCAACTACTTTATTTAAAAATTAATATTTGATTGGCTTGATTAAGACATATTAAAGACAAAAAAATATTTTGATTTATTATTATGTATACTTTCATTATTTAGTTGTAAATGATTGTTTGATATTCTAATCTCTCTTTTAATTGTTATTGTTTATCTAAAGAATATCTAACCCTACAATCTTATAAGATTATAATGTATTCCAATACAGTCGTCATATCAAAGATTGACACATTATATATACTAGTATACAAATAACATTCAATGGATTTTTTAATAATAATCAATTAATTATTTCATAATTTAATTATCATTTCTTTACTTTAATAATAGAGAGTTAAATTAGCAAATGAATTTGTCGAATACCTCAAATACATTTGTATTAACATGTTATAATATGCATTTTTTCTTTACTTTAAGTAATTATATTATAAGAAAGCTCCGGCGGCATAAAATTCGCACAACTTGAAATAAATAATTTGTTACAATTCTTATTACATTGAAATAAGTCTGGAAATAGGTGTGACTATGTAAACGTAAGAGGTTGTAACTGGTTTCTAATACATAATTATTCAATATAAGTACGGGGCCTATACATAAATTATGTTGTACATTAAAGAATGAAAGGTATCGAAGTGTAACGAGGAGTGGGGCATTAGGAGAGTATAATTGAACATTTATTTATGCGTAAATCTAAATTTCACATATGCGAACAGCTGTGAGAAACTGACAAGGGGAATGGTTAAAAAAAGTCGTAAAATATATTTGACATAATTTATGGATGGCCTCTAATATATAAATAAACGATAGACAGAAGAACTTTTATCATACATGTATATTTGTTCCCTGGAGCTTACCATTGCAATTGGCTTATCAAATATTGTACCTACTATGTGTATAAGTAGACAGTTTTGTAATTTTTGTATGTATGTCATGAAGACTTCTAAGGTATTGTTTAAGTGTGATTAAATCACAACATGGACTCCAATAGACACATTATTTCATTTCATTTCGATCAAAAAAAAATGAGTTACCAAACCAAAATCACTTTTATTTACATCAGTTTACATGTACCTTGTATAATTAGACAAATGATAAGAAAAAAAAACAGTGTTTAAAAGATAATTAATCTAAAAACTTACCACAAAATGAATAACATTATTAATATATAAACATTCCAATATTTTGTACTCTTTTAAAATGTGATAAATTACAAAACACGACGACGTCAACGCGACGTAGCGAATCTCACAATTATTAATAGTTAAAATGTAAATTAATTAAAACGATACAAAAAATCCATTAATAATAATAATATTAATAATAATTATAATTGTTTGTAATTAAAAGTGTAGCAAATTGCAGATTAAAAAAGAACACTGTCGGAAGCGAGTTGTGTGACCGCTGTCCTTATATATATAAAAAAGCTACAATATACGCATTTTATTATTACAATATTTGTTCAGCGCAAAACATATTAATAATTATTATTTTCTATGAATATTGTCGTTGATTCGCCTTGAAATATTTTGTATTGCTTTCACATAATAAAGTTTAATCAAATTGACATTGTCGGGCTAAATATAAATGGCAGATCAATATTCATATAATAATAACAGTTAAAATTTACTTAAATAGAAATAAGCGTTTTGGTTTTCTTAATCAAGTTAGAATTAAAATATTAAATGCAAATAAATCCATAGATAATAAATTAATTTCTAATATAAGCCTATTTTTGCTCTGCAGACTGCAAGCAGTGTGGTACACGAACACAAAATAAAATTACTTTTTTTTTTACAATATCAACCACCATCAAAATAGATTATTTTTAGTTTTTTTTTTTTAAATTTAAAAAACAAGTGTTTTTAATACAAATAATATATAAAATACTTATATTTTGACAGCAGTTAACAAAAAACTTACAAAGTATGGCTTAATTAAGTTGAGACTATCCTATAATTGACTATAGGAAGACATTTACTATAAGAATCGTGTCTACCATGAGAACTCAATACTATTTAACACTTGAGTGACTATAGTTACTACCATAACAAGCATTACTTAACTCATGGCAGATACTAATTGTATCGGAATGTAGACTATTGAAGGGGGGAAGTGAGAATTTGGCATGGATTTGGCTTTATTTTTTTTTATTTTCAAACAAAACTATTGGAGATTGTTAAAAGAAACTAAGTTTCCATCTCCACTGCTTGGAGGATAAACGCCTCAAGTCTTATCGGTGGTACAGATTATAGAAAATAAGATTATTTTAAACAAATCCAATTTGCACATATTGTCTATTATTTGAAAAAAAAATCCAGTAAATTTATACCACAAACTAAGAATACTAAAAACAATTTTTAAAAAATCCAGTTAGAAATTCAAAATAATAAACAATATATGAAAACAATAATCAGTTTAAAATAATGTTATTTCAGTGTTCCATGAGTCTGTTGGAACACAGGCCCTTATTAGCATATAAAAAAAAACATTACAAACACCGCGTCACATCAGTCTTTCGAAAATGGCCGTTTTACTAAAATTTAAATATTTAAAAAAAAAATCTTAAAAATTATCAAGAACATCTGGTGTCACAGTACGTAAGTACTGGTTATCCAACAACAAGTGTTTATATGTAAATAATAAACGTTAGACGTTACGAATGCTCACACACACATACAATTCACTAACCTAAAATGTTCTAAAACCAAATGAGAATTTTTCCTAAGTCAATGGCCAGGCGGCTCTATACATTACTAATTCTAAGTTTAATAAAACTTCACTAAGACCTGTTTCAACACTGACAAAAATATTAATTTTATATACTATATAAATGAGTTAATAAATTGTTATTGAACTATATAACACTGTGTTAATAAATAATTAAAAAAAAGATATTAGTATTAATATATGTTATTAAAATCGACTTTTAATCTATGTGCATTTAAAATGGCTAAAAAAAGAAAAAATATTAATAGAATGATAAAGTATAAGTATTTATGAAAAAATTATAACATTAGTACTTTTAACTTATCAACTCATTTACATAGATATCGTTACACAAAATATTTTCATACAAAAAAATGTATGAATCAATTAAATAAACAGTAGCGATGAAAAAAACCTTTAATGTGTCTTAACAATTTAAATATAAACTATTTTACATTGGAACAATTTCAACAACTATAAGGCTTAAGTTACACACACTTGGATATGAAAACTAACATTTTCTATAAACTTACTCCATCAAAAAAATTACACATATATATAAAATTAAATAAATAACAATAAGAAAAAAATATATATAATAATAATATAATTTAAAAAAAAAAACCGTTAAGACCTATTAAGAAGAGAAATGGCAGCATAAATGAGAATATTGTATCTAACATTACTATTATTGGCACTGGCTGTCTTAACTATAAGATTCTTTGGTTTATGGCTCTCATATACTATTGCAAATATCTTAATACAAATTAAATGTGACATTTTTCTTTTTATTAGATCATTTATTGAAATTTAAAATCATGTTTCAGCAAATAGGGAGTTAGCCATTTTGTAAAAAAATCACAATAAGGGTACCTTAAGCCTTATTTGACAAAAATACATATAATTTTGACTCACCTTCATACTTTAAGTGTAAAGAGCTCAACTATTTAAGACTGAGTCGTCTACAAGGGCTACTTTGGCTACCTCAAAGAATATTGTATGTGAATATTTGTTCCGTACGGTACTGATAGCTGATTTGGGCTTTTTGTGTAGGGCGGCGTTCTGGGCGATTGCTATTGGTAGGATATCTTTTAAGGTGTAACCTGAAATTAATTTAAATGATAGTGTAAAAATAAACATATAGGTATAGTAAGATTTAAATTCTATGTATTTATAGAAAAAAGCAGCAAAATCACTCTTTCAAACTTAAAATAAACTTAGATAACTTAGAATAACTTCCTGAATTTCCAAAGTTATATTAATCAAAACACATTGACATACATTGAAAATACAATTGACATGGTCATTAATTTCAATTTATTTCTCATTACATAAAAAAATATATACTACAAAGGAAACTAAGTGTTATATTATACTTTTGAATATAGCCTTTATAGAAAATTTATTAAAAAAAAACTAGATTTGTTATTATTAACTGTCAATATACTTAAAGGTATCTTTTTACCTGTATAATACTGCAAAGTGGGTGTCCAGGTACCAAGGGACTTCATCCTCAGCGCGATGTAGAGCGCCGCGGCCGCCATCTTGCTATCGGAGTAAGTTAGCAGACCATATTCTAGCAGACACTGCTCTAGTACGAAGCGGGCGAGCGTTAGCGTGGGCATTGATACTCGGGCGCACTAAGGAAAGATATTAATAATTTAAAAATCAAAATTAAATCAAATCTGCTTCAATCTATACACAGTAAGGTAGACAGAGGGATCCTAGTGTTAAGGCACTTCGTTTCCCACTTTTCATCGAATTCTGAAGATATTGCGTGTTAAGTGGCGGGACTCAACGCCGCGCTTTGCCTCGACACCAGAGTGAAGAAATGGAAATATTAATTTAAATAAATATTTCATCCCTTCACGTGGGGATCGAACTTACAATCAATCTTGTTACAGTCACACTTTGTGCTCTTGACTGGCCTCAATAAATATTAATAATATTTGCGTTTAAATTATAATTACCTGATAAAATACTAAAAAAACTTAAATGTATGTTACATACAAGAATAAATTTCTAACATGTTTAGAAATTTATATGAATATTCATATTTACAAATGACAAACGACGACGAATTTTAAGCCAATTTTCGACAAATTTTCTAGAAATTGTATGTATCGCGAAACTCAACACGAAATTCTCTTATGAAATGACAACTCACTCTAGCATATCTCCTGAGGAAGCGGTAAGACAGCGGCACACCGAGGTCAAAGTCGATCACGCGTAGAATGTTCATCTCCATTTTCAGCAGCTGACTGAGGGTGTAGGCGCCGTCGCAGATGTAGAGGAAATCGTCCACTAGTGGTGGGATTCTCTCCTGAAATTGTTTATGTTGCACCTTTGAAAATATGTGTTAACAGAGCTATTTTAAAAAGAAATTTTGTTAGATTTTTTTTGAGTAGTGGCAGCACTAATCTGCACACGTGTCACTTGTCACCGCTGATATATGAGAGCCCGTGGT
>DWQW01005360.1:0-17974 GCA_018249695.1 Heliconius erato demophoon
CCAGAGCGAAGAAATGGAAATATAAATTTAAGTAAATATTTCATCTCCTCGAGTGGGGATCGAACCCACAACCAGTCGGTTTTGCAGTCACACCTCGTGCCGCTGCGCCACGACCGGCCTCTTTAATTTAAAGTGTTGTTATTGAATATTGTGTTGTTTGTATCGGTTAACTTATTTTGTTCTGACTCTAATGTGTTATTCGGACTTTAATAGTGCTGCTTCTCTCATTACTTGGCTATCCTACCTACTTGACTGACAACGACTTCGGTTTAAGAACTGCTACGTGCGATATTTAGCCATAACGCTGACGAAAATGCCGAAATATCAACATTCTAACTACCATGGATATTATTTTAATTTGTGTGGCCAGTTTTTATTGATGGTAATTTAAATGCTACGAAATTTTAAGACTTCATACGTAACCAGAATATGCCGACCAGATCCCCCTAGACGTATATCGTAATATGTTACGTAGAAGCAATTTATGCATTCAAAAAAAAAGAGGAAACCTTTGAAAAAAATCTAGGTATCTATTAAATAAATGGACAAATGATACGATAAATGTGAGTGAGTGTAAAGTGTATTCCTAAGTGTTGCATTGATTTGACATTTAACATCATTTTGCCGCCATTAGCTACATACCTACGCTAGTTGCTGCGACTCGATTTCTTGAATGAGGCGTGTGCGACGTCACCTCTTTGACAGGTAAGTGTGTGCGTATGTGTGCGTGTTTATAATAATATTTACAAATGGTTATACGTTTTATTTTAAAACCATAATTTTATTATTCATTGTTTGAAAAAAAAAACTTTTTCAATTTTGGGAACTTATTTTTTTCTGAATTATATAAGCTTCTATAGAGTAGTTAAAACTGTGGTTACATTTAAATATATATATATGGGAAACTGAATGTCTTTACACGAGGTGTCCTCTGCATACTCTAAAAGCATAAAGCTGTATTTTTAATGAAATTAATGTAAATATTAAGCCTACATTCTCTCAACCAAAGGTCGGTTGTAACAAAATAATTAAACACAAATGTTTCCTTTCAACTAAGAATATGTACCCATTTCTGTCTAGCCCTCGTTTAATCTTTAAAACGACCGCAAGCTGACTAAAGTTTTGTACTAATTACATTTGAACTTTAATAATATATTAATCTATTACTAGGCTAGAATTATGGTTTAATATATTAGAACTAGACTACGCTATAGATCCTAGATATACCTACTAATCTGGCGAGATAAAGCACGGCGTTAAATTCCGCTATAAAACATGTGTCTAATATATGTAGTATAGAGGCCAGTCGTGGCGCAGCGGCACGAGATGTGACTGTAAAATCGACTAGTTGTGGGTTCGATCCCCACTCGAGGAAATGAAATATTTACTTAAATTTATATTTCTATTTCTTCGCTCTGGTGTCGAGGCTAAGCGCGGCGTTGAGTTCTGCCACTCAACACAGAAAGTGGGGAACGGAGTGTCTTAACACTAGGTTCCTTCTGCCTACCCTGCTGTGTGCGGGATACAGCGTGAAGCTGATTTATTTTAATTTTAACATACAATATCTCTAAAATCATCGGAAAATAAAAATCGAATAAAAATATCATAGACCCTAGCATTAATGAGAAATATGAAATATTCAACAATAGTGTTTCTAATATACTGTAGTTTCGTTGTAGTGCCTCTATTATAAAGTTACTACAAAAAAAAACTAAATTATATATATTTTGTTGGTTCTGATTTAAATCGCTATGTAACTATTTACAATATATCAATCCTACAAATGGATTTCTGGAACTGTTTCAATTAAAAATGCATCAAACGCCATTTCAAATACAAATCTAGATTATCAACATTGATTCAATTTCATTTGACATGAAATGGAAATAAATTGAAGCTTAGATTTTTTTCATAAGCGTGCGACTCTACACGCGACGTGTGGGTTCGATTCCTAGATGACTAGTACCCTCCCTCGTCTACTCCACTTTGCGTACAGCTGAAAAAAACTCAGTTACATTGAAAGCAGTGACGTGATGTAATATAACTTATAATCTTCTTCACTAAACGAACTATCCAACACAAAAATCATTTCTAAATTTGAACCAGTAGTTTCTGAGATTAGCGCATTCATATATCGATATAATATTGTAAAATTTTGAAAAATAAACAACAGATTTCGATGATTAAATCAAAATCTCTTTAAAAACTCGGAAAATATTGATAAAGTTACAAAAATTCATCATAAAATTTCCATTTAAAAAGTTAAATATTGAAGTTAAAAGGAAATATCTGTTCAAACAAAGACGATATTGATAGCTGAGTTTATTTTTGACGCTTATTTTCATATTCGTTTGCAGGGTAGTCAAAGGAAACTTAATATTAAGACACTCCGTTCCGCACTTTCCCCCCTATTTTTAAGACATTGATTGTTAAGTGGCGGAGCTCCACGCCGCACTTTGTCTACCAGAACGGGAGCACAAAAATAATTTAAAAATAATCTCTCTCTATCATTAAATAAAACTAAAAATTTTATAATTAAACATTCTACAAACCTTCGATATAGGTAGGTACTACAGTGTCGTGTCAAAGACCCCGAGAACATGGCGTAAGAGTGCGCCCGTAAACTACACTTTAATGAAAAACTCTTTCATTTCCCCGAGTGGTATATCACCGTTTGAAAGGGCGCCGTTTTATACACGATATTAAATTTTAAATTTTTATACGCTATTTCTATGTAAAATTAATTTTAAAAATAACTTTTGAGAATGGTTTGAGTGTATTTATATGGAGGCCAGTCGTGGCGCAGGGGCACAAAGTTTGACTGTAAACGTGACTGGTTGTGGGTTCGATCTCCACTCGAGGAAATAAAATACTTATTCAAAATTATATTTCCATTTCTTCGCTCTGGTGTTAAGGCAAAACGCGACGTCACTTAGCAATACCTTTAAAATTTGGCGGAAAGTGGGCAACGGAATATTTTAACACTAGGTTCCCTATGCCTACCCCGCTGTATGCGGGATGCAGCACGAAGGTTCTGGTCACAATTCTCGCTCTGGTCACAAGCTAAAGCGCGAAGAAAAGTGAGTGAGTGTCGTATGTCTCCCTTTTTACCCTACTATATGCGGAATAGAGTATAAACCTTTCCTTTATAGGGAAAATAAGTGTATATTTATTATATCAAATCAGCTTCACGCTGTATCCCGCACACAGCAGGGTAGGCAGATGAAACCTAGTGTTAAGACACTCCGTTCCCCACTTTCTGCCGAATTCTGGAGGCATTGCGTGTTGAGTGGCAGAACTCAACGCCGCATATTTATTATATTATTTATGAAAATCATTTATAAAATATAATATAAAATTAAAGTACATATATTAAAGGAATACTAAAATTGTTATTTTAGTTCTCGTGGTCTGGAACATAATTACCGTGAACAAACTGCTACAACGTAGAAAAACATTTTTCTATTTTATATTAAAAAAACCGTTCACAAGAGTGTGTTGGCGTTTTGTTGAAGAATATTTACATACGTAAATACTTATTACTTACAATATATTCTTTATTTTTCACCAGTACATATATGTATGTATTTAATATAGAAACGTAATACAAAGACTAATCTTAGTATATTTTTAACATGTTTATTAGGTCGTCTTGTAACTTTGAACCTTTTAAGCCTGTAATAAACCATCGAGTTTTGAGTTCATTTCTCCTAATATCTAGGATCTGACGATGAAATTTCATATCCTTGAGTGAAAATCGAATCTACAACCTTGGAGCTTACAGCGAGACGTTATCCTTCTGCATTACGAACACCTTTATAGCTTTATTAGTTAGCTGTTATATAAAAAGTAAGTTAAAGTACTTATAAAAAGTAAATCAAAGAACTTATTGTAAAGAATTGAGTGCAATTTTTCTAGAATTCTAGACTTCTAGGTCGCGTGAAGCTCGAGGGACAAAATTACAGGAGCACGTGTTAAATTGAACATTTAATTAAAAATTAAAGTACTCTCTTTCTACAGTTTCTTTCTGTTATAGTGAGAAAATTACATTTTTTCCTCAATTTATTTTCATTTCTTAGCGTTTCTGTGGAAGTAGCAACTTTTAATGCATTTTAATTAATTTTTACAAGTGTTGCTAGGTATGTGCGACGGTTATGGGTTCAATTTAAGTTGCAGAGTAAGATTGTATGCACCTATATTAGGGTACAGGATAGCCACGAAGTACTAGGAATTTAGTGTTAAGACATTCCATCGTCCGTTTTTCGCCTGAATTCGAGACATCGTGTACTGAGTCGTGGAACCCAACGTAGTGCGGCTACGTCTAACCAGAGCATAGAAATTAATGTAATTTCCCCCGAATCTGTTCCACTACGTCACGGTGGTTTCGAAGATTTTCTATATAAAATACGAGTTGAAATTGCCAAAGTTGAATAGCAATGTTATGCTAATTTCTTGTGATATGAAGGTTTCTTTGAAAGAGATTTCCTTTTTTATTACTTTTCACGACCCATATCCATTTTTGATTTTTATATACATGCGAGGCAAGTCGTGGCGCAGCGGCACAAAATGTGACTGTAAAACCGACTGGACTGTCGAAATCACAGGTTCGATCCCCACTCGAGGAGATGAAATATTTACTTAAATTTACATTTCCATTTCTTCGCTCTGGTATCGAGGCAAAGCGCGGCGTTGAGTTCTGCCACTTAACACGCAATGCATCCAGAATTCGGCAGAAAGTGGCGAACGGAGTGTCTTAACACTAGGTTCCTTCTGCCTACCCTGTTGTTTGCGGAATACAGCGTGAAGCTGATTTATTTATATACATACGTTTAGTATTCATATTTAAAATAACACTAGATTATTTTGTTTAAATTTAATTACAATCAGTTCATGTAAGAGACTATCTAGGCGCTGCGGCTGACTGTAAAGGTTGTGGTTACGACTTCCTTTCAGCAGAATGAATTATTTCCTATTTCTATGCTCTGGTAACGAGATCAATATCGGCGTTGAGTTCCGCCACTCAATCCGCAATATGTCGACAATTAGGCGGTTCGTGTGGAACGAAATGTAACACTAGGTTCTCTTTGCCTACCATTCTGTATGCAAGATACTGTGTGAAGCTAAGAAAATATTGCAAATGAGCGAAGTGAGTGAGTGAGCGAGTGAGCGCAAATGAGTGAGTGAGAACCAGAATAGTAACATAACCTACTTTACACAGCGAGTATACAATAAGAAAAATATATACAATACAATACTGTATGAAAATATGAAATTATTTCATAACCATTATTAATTTGTGGTTTATGCCAAAAATAATTATGTTAAAAGCACTAAGTGAGCTTTAACCTTCAGCATTTTCATATAAGCATTTGTTAAAAATGACCTTTTCATGATTTTTAAGCCTTTTTTGCTAAAGTGTTTTTTAATAGAATTATGGCAAACTTTTAATAGTTTTTTTTTGTTTCTTACGTTTAAAATAATAATAAAATATTTTAGACACTCCGTAGACCATTAAGACATTTCTGTTACCCATTTTCCGCTGAATTCTTGAGACATTGCGTGTTGAGCAGCGAAACCCAACGCCGCGCCTTGACTCGTTACAAGAAAGACAAAAATAAAATATGAAATATTTTATTTTTCGATTTTCTTGGTACAGTTCTAATTTATATATTATCTCTAAATAATAATTCTAGAATAGATAAAAAAATATCTGAAAAAAAAAGTCTCACTAAACAGATTATATTCTAATTGATATCGAAAAAAACACAATACAGGCCTCATTAAAACGGCCCAGACACAAGAAACGCCTAAGAAACCCTAGACGGGGATTCAAATAAAATATTATATAAAATATTTAGAGAGCCATCGAAAATAAACTTGATTTTTTTACGATCGTCTGAAGCACCAATTACTGGGGGCGCTGGAAAATGATATTCGGTACAAGTATTACTCGATGGAGGCGTCAAAATGATGTTGATTTTTTTTTATTTGTAAGCATTTTGTAGGAAAGGTGGACATCGTTTAGTTTTAAGTGTCTCTGTTCTCTACTTTTTGCTTTATAGAGATATTACGGTTTCATTTTAGTAAAGGGTCACACTAGTGATAGGATTGTTCTCTACTCTTCGCTTAATTTTGGAATCATTGCATGTTGAGTGGTGGAACTCAACGCTGCTTTTTGTCATGAAAATGTCAATCCTTCGATTGGGATCGAACTCACAAACGCCTCTAGATTAATTTGCTGAAAATTTAAACTTAAAAGCTTTAAAAGTAGAAAAGAAGAACATCTTTTCTATTACAAATAGTAGAGACGTTGAAAAAAATCAATAAAAAGAAATTACTCAAAGTAAAAGTTCCGCGTCACTAAAAACGAGCAATCCATTAACCATTTTGTCGGTTAAAGTGAAAACTTGAGGACCGAACTCTTTAATCAATCACCGCTTTGCATTTTACATATATATTGTAGATAGAGTCGACTGGCGTCGATAAGTGTCTGGTAGAGGTGTCGATAGGTGTCTGACATTAGTGTCGATATGTGTCTAACAGGAGTATGAGAGTGCATTTCGGTTGTTTATGCGTTTTATTTTTAACATGCTCTCTTTGCTATACTTTTTCGTAGTTAAGTAGTAAGTTTTAAATTAAGCGTTTGTTAGTTTTTTATTGTAAAAATAAATATTATATTAACAAAAGCGAAAATATTACCTGGATCTGATTATGGTAAAACAATGGTGACATTATGGTGGAACAATGGTGATAAAGGATTTATAAATCCTTTATGAAACTACTTTCTTGATCTATCTAAATTAATCATCTTTCAGGAAGTAAAATATAAATAACAAATTATAAGTTATTCTTATAACTATGTTATTTATTGTAGAGTTAATGTTGTTGTTGTTATTTTAATTAATAAGGAAGATTCATTTAAGGAATATTTTATACTTTGTACTATTTTACACTTTCTGCCATATTCCGGAGGCATTACGTGTTGAGTGGCGGGACTCAACGCCGCGCTTCGCCTCGACACTAGAGCGAAGAAACGAAAATACTAAATCTTACATTTCCTCGGGTGGAAACCGAACACAGTACTACTTTATATTAAAATCTTAGTTTTTACAATCATCTCGATTTTATATCAACTCTTTTCCAAAGTGTAATTTTAAACCAATAAATCAGCCATTTCTAAACAGCTTTATGCTATAAAATAAACCATAACTTTCATTTTCCATATATTGACTGTTACACACATACGGGTTACGTCAGCGAGTACAGAAATATACGTCGCGACGACGCCTATCAATCAAGAACCACGCCTAGACAGAACTTTCATCATTATAATAAAAGCAGTACTTGTTTTTTTTACCCGACTGCGCGACGTAAAAGAGGGTGATATGTTTGTGAATCTATGTATATTTGTTTCTATTTGACATTGTTGAGACCAAATGTATCGAACGATTTATAACTACAACGGTTGAGGTTGTCATTTTTTTTAGGTTAAGGTAAGATTTTTGGGTTTTATTAATATTTTACAATAATTCTACAATACTCTCTTCAAATTACTATTTTAATATGATTTGTTAATATTTCTTAAATTTTTTTCTTCATAGTAGGATGAGAGGTCAGAGATAACCTAATGATAAGAATATATTTTTATCTAAATCCGAAACCCTGTATGTATTCAATATATTGGTATTCAATAAGATAAATAAGTCAATCCTCCGAGTGGGTATCGCACCCACGACCACCACGTTTACAGTCAGAGCGTTTGAATGAGGCGCTGAGACTGCTGACTGACAGATAAAATGATCTTATTCATTTTTATATTTATTTTTTCTCTGTTTACTCTTTTCTCCACCTTTTTTTCATTTTTAAGGGCATGACAAAAGACTCACTGTGCTCAATCAGACTTTATATATGTTATATTCAACTAGACGAGTTCTAAGCCTCAAGTTTAATTAAAAAAAATAAACAAACCATTACAAGTAATGAATATACAAAAATATTTTAAAATTGAAGTCATTTTATGAAAAAAAAATATAAAGAAAGAATATATATTTATAAAGATAAACATATCGGCACAAGAGCTCGGTTTCCCATCAATCACGACTGAGTTCAAAGCGTCTTGTCTCCACGTTACTCCCCAGTGGCGCATTGACGTATTTTTATCGACATTTTTTAACATTTTTCTTTGGTATTTTATATGAAAGACAGCTATTTGACTTAAAATCTAAATGATAAAAGAGATTCTCTTTAGCCGCCGTGGCACAGTGTCTGAGTGTAAACGTTGGTTGTGGGTTCCAGTTCTATTCGGGGGATCGAATTAATTTAATTTATTCGCTACGGTAACTTAACAAAGACAAAGCGTAAACAAAAAAACAAAAATATTGTGTTGACGCATCGAAATGAACGATATAGTAAAGGATTTAGGGGCCCGCTCTGATAACATGAAGTGCGGCGTTAAGTTAAATACTAGGTAACTCTCTGCGTACTTACGAATTCGATGGAAAATGGGGAACAGAATAGTCCCAATGGGAACGGAGTGTCTTAACTCTAGGTTCCCAGGTCCCCTTTGCCTACTCTACTATGAGCGAGATACAGCGATATAAAAATATATAAATACATAATATTCACAGCAAGTAGCTTTCTCTGAACTAAAACATGAAACTTCCATATATGTAATACAACTATGTTATATAATACCGCCAAGTAAAGTTGTAGTTAGTGTTTCTAACTCTGCGATGTTATCATACAGACTTCAAAGTTTACGATTTTAACCTTTTAGTTAAGACGTAACTTTGTTAAAGTTACGTTATACAATACTGTGGTTGTTTTACTTTGTTCGTGTAATATATTTTAGAGTAGTATCTCGAAACTACGTCTGCGTAGACTAGTTTTAATAGCTTCAGGGAGAAGCTAGTGTTGAGACACTACGTTTATCACGCATCACTCAATTTTCGATATTATGCGTTTTGAGCAGAAAATCCACGACGGCTTCAATCAGAATAAAACGTAAAATTCTGTTTTCTCCTGGATTTGAAAGATTTTCAGGATATTTGAAGGATACAGCGTTAAGCTGAAAACTTTTTTTTTTTCATCTTCACGATGTATCCCGCACGTAGCAGGGCAGGCAGAGGGAATCTAGTGTTAAGACACTCCGTTCCCCACATTCCGCCGAATTCTGGAAGCATTGCATGTTGAGTGGCGGAACTAAACGCCACTTTTTACAACGGCACCAGAGCAAGAAAATGCAAATATAAATTAAAATAAATATTTCATTTCCTCGAGTCGGGATCGAACCCACGACCAGTCACGTTTACAGTCACACTCTGTGCCCTTGCACCACGACAGGCCTCAAAACTTAAAAAAGCCTATAAGAAGTAATTCATTTAAAAAATAATAACTTTATATGTAACAATAGGTCATATAACCTACAAAAATCTAATGCGAGTTAGGCAATCATCATAAATTAGTCGTATACGGAAACACTTTTACGACCCAGAATACTACAATGTATGATAATTGTGACCTAGTCTAAAGAAGGAGGTTGTGACATATGCATAGGAAGTGGGGAGGCCGGGTGGTCTGTGCCCAACCCAGAATAGTGCCCAGTCCAGAAATATTACTTATAAAAAAACCCTCGATAAATTAAAAAAAAACAAAACAACATTTACACGAACATATCTGTGCAAGTCCAGGCCACTCCAAAAAATATCTCTAGATACGCCCATGGGTTGTGACGAAATGTGTCTTTAGAAAATTCGATGGCAGGTATTCCAAAATGGAACAGAAAAAGATATTTTAAAATATAGGTATAATTATTAAGAATGTTAATTATTTAACAGTTTATATTAGATTATGAATTCAGATATAGGACTTATTAGGACTATAAATATTGTGATATACCTACACAAAAGGATTTGTATTTACGCGAGATACAGCGTGAAGGAGAAAAAAAATATCACTAGATTCTCTTTCAATCTGATAAAAATAAAAAAATAAACATAAATCAGAGTAAAATGAAAATACTAAAATATAAATCAACAAAAAAAGTTTTATGCCCTGCAAGAGGCGGACAATATGGACAAAGGTATGAAATATGCTCAAACTTTGCTGAATTGGGTCCAGCTGATTATGACAGATGGGCGAAACCTCGGGTCCTTTGTGTAAAAAAATATATGAGATAAGTGGTTTATGAAAATATGTTAGAAATTGGTATTATATTATGTAAGTATTCTTTTTTAGCTTCACGCGTATAGAAGGGTAGGCAGAGGGAACTTGGGAACCTATGATACTCCGTTCAAATCAATACACATGCTTTCGTTTTCTATTTTCCGCTGAATTCTTAAGGTATTTAGGTAAGCTGAGTGGCGGAATTCAACGACGCGCTTTAATTCTCCCAAATGGAATCGGAACCCACAACCGTCGCGTTTACAGTCGCACGTTTGTGCCGCTGCACCACGACGACCGCGACAGCATGCAAACAAGACAACATCTGGCTTTTTTAAAAAGGTTATTCGGTTCGATTTCTACTCAAAAAAATAATTGTATATAAATAATTATCATACAAACAACGCACATACACCCTCAAACATGACCCAAACTATAAGGCGTGGCAACCGGCAACAAGCAGACGAGTATAAAATCAATAAAATATAACACTACGCTAGGTATTGAAAACGAAAATTCATCTGAAATTCAATTTAAGCCCGAACGAAGGAAACGTATCACGTGAAAACTTTTGCTATGGAAGGAGAATTAAATTGATGGATTATGAACATTTCTATTACACGTCCTAGGTTATATTAAATGTATGCTTTATGAACTAGAATGTATATAGGGGAATAATTTTATAATAATTGATATTTTATTTATACAAAGCTGTTTATTTCTATGACAGAAAAACTGGTTGAAAAGTGAGTGAAACTTTTTTTGCTGTATTATAGGACTTAGGAGTTTCAGTGCGACGTATGTGGATTTATATCTAAACATACGTATTTTAATACGGTTTATACCTCAACATGACAAGAACAGAGATAAGTGAGATACCTCACTTATCTCTGTTCTTGTCATCGGTCTTCAAATTCCGCCCAATACTTTGACTGGCAGAACTTAGGGCCGCGCTTTGTCTTGTCACCAGAACGAGAAAATAAAATTAGTTTCTATATAGTCAAATTCAAGAGCAGATTGAACCCACAACCACCGTTTACACTCAGATGCTGTCCCATTTCATCACGAAGACTTTAATATATACCTAATTACAATTTTTTTCAAACATTTTTCAATTTCAGAATTGACTTCAGAGTCATCACAAAATTACGCACTTTAAAAATATGCGAGTGACGCAACCGCCGACTGACTGAATGTAATATAACGTGTCCTGTTCTAATTTGGTTAGTTATCGCACGACA
Organism: Heliconius erato demophoon; assembly: GCA_018249695.1. Taxonomy (NCBI): domain Eukaryota; kingdom Metazoa; phylum Arthropoda; class Insecta; order Lepidoptera; family Nymphalidae; genus Heliconius; species Heliconius erato. The sequence continues at coordinate 11,403 of DWQW01005360.1, forward strand.
CTCACTGTTTTGGGAATATTTAATATTACACGAGCGTCATACATTTGTAGAAAATAATGAATTGAGGAAATGTATGTGGTTTCTTAAATTTTTTACTAATATTTTATTAAGATTTACACTGTATGCCTATATTGCTGTAGTGTAGGTAGGGGGAACCTAGTGTTAAAAGCATTTTGTTATACAAGCTGCGCGATTTTTTTTTGATATTTCGTGTTGAGTAGCGGAACTCAACGCCGAGCACTGTTTTGTTACTAAGGACAGGACGTTGGCATAACCGATTTCCCCGAGTGGGATTCGAATCCACAACCGTTTCATTAACTTCACAGAAGAAAAGAAAGTATTTTAAATACGAAAAAATCTCAATGAAAAATTGCGCGATACATGGGGGTCTTATCATGAGGTTCCCTCTATTTACCTATAGCAGGGGCTACATACAGTAAGCTAAAAAAAAGAAACCTTCAAGGGCAGAACTGTATCCACAAACATAGCAAGTCTACTCTACGTTTTTTTTCAAGTTTCCCAAAACGATTTTAATAAAAAGCTAAAAACATTCATAAATTTATAATTGAAAACACGCTAAAGCATTACAATTACACGTTTCGTTGAGTTTCAACGAATTACTGAAAGTTGAAATGAGAGCGTTAATTGTGTAATAACAGTATTATAAAGTAAATAAGTGCTATTTATAAGTTTTCATGGAATTGAATATTTATATGTTTTTTAATGTACGTATATAATATTATGTTTTTGCATACTTGTAATAGTTAATAAAGTATGTAGGCTCAGTGGTAGTGTGTTCAAGTTTGCCCTGTATCCTATATGTAAAATAGGAGGGTAGACAGAGAAAATATTTAATCTTATTGTGAGGCCAGTCGTGGCGCAGCGGCACGAGGTGTGACCGCAAAATCGACTGGTTGTGGGTTCGATCCCCACTCGAGGAGATGAAATATTTACTTAAATTTATATTTCTATTTCTTCGCTCTGGTGTCGAGGCTAAGCGCGGCGTTGAGTTCTGCCCCTCAACACGCAATACCTCCAGAATTCGGCAGAAAGTGGGGAACGTCGGAACGGGGGAGTGTCTTAACACTAAGTTCCCTCTGCCTACCCTGCTGTGTGCGGGATACAGCGTCAAGCTGATTTAATTTAATTTAATTTTATATTTTCTGCCTTTTAAGAGGTGGAACTTAACGCCGCGCTTTGTCCGGTCACAGCGGGGAAGTGAAATAATTAATTCCTCGAGTGGGAATAAAACTCAAAAACATCGCGTATTTATTATTAATATGGTGTCCTGCTGCTTCGTAATGGCCTCCATATTATATTTATATACGAGCAATATTAAGTATAGTATATTAATCTATATTTTATCATTTACCTAATACTATACATATTCAGATTTATTAGAGTACTATATACATATAGTATAATATATTCACACACATTCACATAAAATACTCTATGAAGAGAGACATATGCAAAAAAGAGCCAAGTTCATAATAAAAGTATGTTTTAAGAAGTATTTCAAGCAAAATTTCCATTCAATCCAAACATTTCTAGCAGTCAAAGATTTTCTGAAGCTAACAAATTCAAACAAAAAGTGCTTTTATAAGTTTCCAATTCGTTCGCGAATTTTGAATATATTATGGAAAAAGGTTTTAAAATGTAGGAGTTATATAAGCTGAAATCAATTTCAGTGATGAAACTTTTGCATATTCTATGAACATTTTAATTAAGTTTGTTTTATGAGAAAATCCATTATAAATTTAATTAACTTATAAAAAATAGTTTTATTAAAATTATAGCTTCACGCTGTATTCTGTATCCAGGGAGAACATTAGGTTCCAGTTAAGTTCTCATTAAGATACTTGCATTCCTCACTTTCCACCGAATTCCTCCAGGGGTTGAGTGGTGGAATTTAACGCCGCGCTGTCCCTCGTTACCAGAGTGAGGAAATGAAATATTAAGTATCATCAGAATATCCTGTAAAAACTAGCCAAGTCTCGATAAAGCTGTTTCTTTCTCTGTAAAAAGTAATAAAATCTCTAGGACCTTACTTATCTCTAGAATCCCTAGAAACTTATTGCTTTGCCTGAGGTTCCATATTGCAATTTTTTTAATAATATACTTAAATCTTATGTGATCGAATGTTAAACATTATTTAAACACAATTACGTATATATACAAGTGACATAAAATTTTAATATATTAATTAAAAAAAACATCGGTTTCTTAACACTTGATTCCCTCTGGCTCCTCTGACATATGCGTGATACAGCGTGAAGCTGTAATATAATAATATAACCTCATTGAAATTCGCAATTAGCTAATGGTTTTCAATTACGCCCAATATTTCAAATTAGGTCACTGGTATCTGATTAGAACTGACAGGTTGAGATCATAAACATAATTTAGGGTGTTTATATTGTTTTCATATTTGAATTGTATTGAAATTAAATTCATTTCCACCGCCGTCGGGTAAAGTGCGGGATAAGATCCCGCCGCTCAACACGCTGTGTTTCTATAAAAAGTAGGGTGAAAGTATAATCTGAATTACATCAGTCGGATTGCCTCAGGCCTGGACCCCACCAAAGCGAAGATGTGCGGAGAAGTCCAAAGCGGAGACTCACAAGACGAGCTATCCTCTACTGAAGACGAGTGTATAAAGATATATTATACACTCCGCTCGTCTCGTCTCAACTTTTGTAAAGTCCAGGTCTTAACATTAGGTTCTTCCCCGCAATAGGTGATACGCGAAGATAACAGTAAACATAACTCATTTATATGCATGTTTCTTATTGTAGGATAGTCAAGATTTAAGTAAGTTATTTAATTTTTGTACATTTTGTCTATAATAGAGATGTTTTTGAACTTTAATTAATGAATTCAATTGACTTCCTCGCTCTGGTAACAAGACAGATCGCAGCGTTGAGCTCCGTCACTCAACAAGCAATGTCTCGAAATATACCTACCCTACTATATACAGGATACAGTGTGAAGCCGGAAAAATTAATCTTCTCTTAGACAGTATTGAACCTATAACTAAATTTAATATTGCATATCCACTCGACAATACATGATGGTATCTAGATTATACAAGCACTATTGTGTACAAATGAAGACATAATGGAGCAAATTCACAAACTTTCACCTACAATGTGTTAACTACTTCGCTAAATAGTATTGAACTATTGGCTTAGAATTTCAGATAGAACTATTTAACATACTATTTCGGCTATAGAATAACGCATAGAGACGAGAGAGTAGTATAATAGTAGAGAGAGTATCTGGCTACAAACATGATGGTTTTGGGTTCGAATCCATCGAGAGAAAAGTTTTTATTTTTGTACATTAAAAAATGAGCATTAAAACATATAAAATGAATACCGTTTTTTTACGTCATATCCCGCATTTAATAGGGTACGCAGAGGGAACCTAGTGTAAGATACTCCGCACCCCTACTTTCCGCCCAATATTCGAAACATTGCTTGATGAGTTTCAGAATTTAATGTAGCGCTTTGTCTCGTTGCCAAAGTGAGGAAAAGGAAATAATTCGTCCCCCTTGATGGCAGATCGAACCCACAACCAACGAGTTTACAATCTAACAGCTTCAGTATCGAATACTAAATTTCATTATTATAAATCAAATGAAACTTGGCCGACGTTAAATTTAACTTGAGTATACTTTACTTTGTCACAGAAAATATTAAAATATAAGTACTATATACAAGCTAGCGTCTATAGAATATATTAAATGGAATAAATAATATACCTACTTACGTACAAAAGTAAAGTTTCCCATTGAAAAGAGAATGCCTAAGAATTTAATGAGGATACAGTCCAGATTATCCCTAAATGATAGGTCATTATAAAAAAAGGTACTTTTATAAAAAAAATATACTGAATGTTATATGTATTTATTAATTCTTTGATTTTTTACTTTATATTTAATATACATCGATATTTTTTATTAAGACCATCTGATTGTTAAGACGATGGTCATAGGTTCTATTCTAAGTAGAAGAAAGAATTATTTTCGTTTCCCCTTCTCTCAACACACATTGTAGAGGCCAATTGTGGCGCAGGAGCACAAAGCGTGACTGTAAAACCGACTAGTTGTGGGTTCGATCCTCACTCGAGGAAATAAAATATTTACTTAAATTTATATTTCCATTTCTTCGCTCTGGTGTCGAGGACAGCGTTGAGCGCGGCGTTGAGTTCTACCACTCAACACAACAGTGCCTCCAAAATTCGGCAGAAAGTGGGAAACAGAGTGTCTTATCACTAGGTTCCCTAGGTGCCTATCCTGCTGTGCGCTGGATACAGCGTGAAGCCGATTTATTGATTTTTAAATAATACATTTCCTGATCGGAAATCGAACCCGCAACCATCCCATTTACAGTCAGACAAAGTCCCATTGCGCCATCATAGCGTAATTTCTTTTATTATTAGAACTGATATATCTCTAGATAGTTAATAAGAAAAAGATCTAAAGCAATTACACAAATATCTTTACTAACATAATAAACATTTCCTGAGGGAAATAAGAAGCTTCAATCACTCAATTATAGCGAGCTTTTCGAGAGCTTTGAGAAAGATATTTTTATTTAATTTCAGCTTCACACTGTATCCAATATATAATAGAGTATGCAAAAGATACCTAGTGTTAAGGCAATGCTCTCCACTTTCCATCGGATTTTCGAGTCATTGTGTGTTGAGTGGGAATCGAACCCACAACCGTCGCGATACAATGCTCGTATTGCACGAGGCCACGACGGCCTCAAGCACTAATATTTGTATAATAATGCCTATACGTAACTTAACACTGCCGCGTCGTAGAGCATTTGTGATTGGATTCCTATTGGTTGTGTTTATTTACGTTTTTTAGCTCAGCATATAGCAGCGTAGACTAATGTTAAGAAACTTTATACCCCATGCACCGACAAATTTTTATTTTCATTTAACAATATCTTTACAATTAATTAAATTCTTAAATAAAATTAATCTGAGCTCGGCGTTGAGTTCCGGCACTCAATACATCAATCAACATTCGAAAATTGGCTGGGAAGTAACAAACGGGAGGTCTTAAAACCAGTTTTCTCTACCTACTCAACTATATGCGGGATAAAGCGTGAAAGTGAGATTAATTTAAATAATAAATTAGGCAATTATTCCGTTCACAAACACTTGTTGTTCAACTCAAAGTCAAATACATCACACAGTGCGAATAAAATTAACTTTACTTAAATACTATTTGTCTTCCTAAAAGCTTTACGTACTCCATTATTGGGAACTCTGAGCAATTGTAGGGAAGTAATTAATATTCATTTGCTTTCTCTGTTTATTACTTCTTTAACAGATATATAGAGAGCAATATATTCTATTTCCAATATATATTGGGGCCAGTTGTGGCGCAGGGACATAAGCGTTTGTCTGGAAAAACTACGGGTTATGGGTTCGATTTCCATTCGAGGAAAATATTTAATATCTTCTCGCTCTGGTAACGAGCGGCATTGAGATCCGCTACTCGACACACAATGCCTTCAGAATTCAGCGGAAAGTTAGGAACGCAATTGTCCTAATGGGGATGGAGTATCTTAACACTAAGATTCTAAGTTCCCTCTACCTGCCTTTTTGTATCACTGTCATATTTCATTGTCAATAATAATAATTAAATTACAACATTTAATAGAAAATAACTTCTAATAGACAGCTATGATCAAACGACTGAATAAATATTTATTCTAACAAATCGAACTCTACATAATTGAAATTAAATGAATGAACAGAAATACAATGAACATTTCAAATAACAAAGCTTTGATAGTATTATACAATAGTTTAATAGGTAAAATAATTATTTTGGCAAAGTTAAAATTATATATTTTAATAGCACAGTGGTGTTAAATGATTGAAACTACCATGGTACAGTGCCTGTAAACTGTGAAAGTGATGGCTGTGGTTTCGATTTTTCTTCGGAGAATGAATTTTTTATACTTTATCCCCCTGAAAAGAAAAATGGAACAAATGTGCCACTGTAATAGCGTCAGTATGTAGGTTTGATTTCCAGTACATCGCTCTGGTAATGAGGCAAAGCGCAGCGTTGATTTCCGGCACTTAACACACAATGCTTCGAGAATTCAAATTTTTTTTTTCCCCAATAAGTGAGGAATGGAAGTATGTTACCGGGAACCCAATATTTTAACACTAGGTTGCTATGTTCTCTCTGCCTACCCTCATGTGTGCGGGATGCAGGATGAAGCTGAGAAAATAAGAAAGCCAAAAATGGCACTGAGTTTAAACACGCAATGCTCGAAAATTGGGTGGTGTGTCAGGAACGGAGTTTCCCAACATTATTTTTTTCTTTCAATCCTGCTATACGCAGGATACAAAGTGAAGCTAAAAATAGAGAAATGAATCACCACTCTAAAATAACAAGGCTTAAAACATCGCTAAAAACGATTCCGTTTTATTTCACTCTATCAAACACACTGTATCATTTGGAGCTTATACATTTTATGGCTTTGTTCTAAAACGAATGGTATTCCAATATAAACTTTATACGAGAGTGATAAAGC